>OY740774.1:3243304-3368563 GCA_963513935.1 Aphrophora alni
AGAGAGAGAGAGAGAGAGAGAGAGAGAGAGAGAGAGAGAGAGAGAGAGAGAGAGAGAGAGAGAGAGAGAGAGAGAGAGAGAGAGAGAGAGAGAGAGAGAGAGAGAGAGAGAGAGAGAGAGAGAGAGAGAGAGAGAGAGAGAGAGAGAGAGATAGAGAGAGAGAGAGGTAGCATCATTCTATCTAGATCTTAATATTGTATATCACTGTTGTTTTGAGTGGTTACACCTCTTTTATTTTCCTATTAGGTTTCTTTTGACAAACTCTCTTTCTCGCCCAACCCTAATGCTATCAGATTATTCTAGAGCCGACATTCTTTATATTATGTTTCTACTTCGTTTTATTTTTAATAAAGCGATAATGACCGAGAGGTTCATTAAGAAAAAAATCTACCATTCTAAAATCAAATTCTGACATTGACAGAAAAGAGCACTTCGTCAATATGTCACCGAACTGTTACAAGAAATAATTTTGTTTTATTCCTTCTCTGTAATAATGTCATTTTGTGCTGTATTGTTTAATGAAAACTCAATTAGTAACATCACTGAGGATATACGGATCTCGTTTATTCAAGTTTTCTAAAGTCTTTTCGGATTTTTTGGATTATACAACTCATTCTTCTGTATTATAGAGTATGCAGCCCAAGATAAGAAATGTCCCAAATATTACCTAGTAAAAAACATATCTTACATTATGGTTAATTCTGACTCAGAGTCTCGGAATTGAACTCACCCATAGCTTGTTTCTCAGTCCTCGACATCTTTTCACTTCTCTTTGTAAACCATTTAAAAATTTAATGTAGCCCACTTTAAAAACAAATTGAATCATTCCAATGCTAACTCAAAACCTAATCCTAAATATCTATCTAATTACGATTTTAACACAACATATAAAATGAATATACGTCAAATGATGAGTAGGTGTTGACCAAGATATATTATTTTAGTTTAAATTCATATTATTGCATTATTTGAATTGGAAAATATAGACTGAATATACAGGACTATGTAATTCTTAGCTATTTATGTACGCGAATGTACACTAGTAAAAGTGAAATACGTTGTTTCCTTTACAGCTTTGGAAAAAAGAAGTTAAGGATTTGAGTTTAATAGAAAGGTTTTAGAATCCACTATTTATGTTTGTGAAATAAACACAGAGTAGTGAGTGTTTGGTTGTTTACCTTTTCATTCGTACAACTATATTTGGAATTATCGAAAAAGGAAAATTTGCTTTTATATGTTAGAATATTATGTGGTAGTAAATAGTTAACTGAAATAACAAACAATGCATATTTACTTAGTAAAACAGCAAAGTAATTACTTACTAAAGATGTAGATAAACAGGAGTGTTGTATGAATGTTACCTAATTTACTTAAAATTACTAATGTTTTGCTTAGAGGTTAAGTTAAACCGTCCTATTGGCTTATTGTGTAATTAAGCCACACAATTCTAGCTCAGTACATTACAGTACATTTCTAGCTTCATGAGGTTTAGTAGTCCACTCATCAGCTCAACCAATGAGAGTTCACTAAGAGTTTGAGTGCCAAAAACCCTATACCATTTGCAAAAGCCTCACAATAAAGTTTATGTGACGTGCGGTCTACTTATTATACAGCACAGTTCACACGCAGTTTCTCTGTGGTACACTCCTATCATGTGTAAGTGCACTCTCAGACCGCAATGTTCCCGTGATTTGTCCTATCCAGGTGAATTGTAAAGTTTAATATATATTCTCTAGTTTTCCCAAATATTATTTTTTTTACGTGAAATATGAATTTTTTTGTAGTAAATATTCACATTTCAAAATATTATTGAAATAGGTTTAAAGAATGTTGGATCTTTTATAATGGTGTCCGTAGTTTATTTTCAATTAGATTCTAATTTTACGGCAAATAGTGACGAAAAATGTATTTCTCCTAAATTTTATTAGGTATGTGATAATGTTATTGCTATGGCTGTGAGTGTTTTTATTTAAAAGTAGATATCTTAGATACAGAATTTAAAGTTTAATTTTTATATCTATGAACATTTCATTATGATATGAAAAGACTTGACACTTTTTATTATTTTTCTTTACATTGAAGTTTTTTCTTCTATTTTAGTCCAGTATGTGGCATGTAAACATAAGATGATTACAAATATAATTGTAATTTACGAAGATTGACCCTGTAAAATCGCACAACAAATTTATTTATTAGCTAAGTCGAGAAAATCAGTGTAAAATTTAAGTAGGTATATTTTGACTTGACATACAAAACCCTGTTTTAATTTTCAACTATTACACTAAAGTGATCCTAATGTCACCTAACATTAAATTAGAATTATAATGTTTTTCCTACAATTCCGTTAACTTACTATTAAAATAAAGTAATGAATTATGTTTCTGTTACAGGTGATTGGGAGGTAGGAGATAAAACTTCATTATGGCGGTGAGATGAAGACAAATCCAGATGACAGTTTTGGACTTCGGCCGTGGCTTCTGCTATTGGTCTGTCTGCGGACGTGGGTGGAGCCGAACCAATCATGCCCGAAACCGACAGATCCACCAAGCTGTCCTTGTTACAAATTTGAGACTGGAATCTTCCTCGAGTGTTCCAAGGCGACGAAATCTTCCGTCCAGAATATTTTAAAACTTGTCTCTTATCCCGTTCAATCGCTCAGCATTTATGAACTAGATAAATCAGTGTCGAGTTTCACTTCTGATTTTTTCCCGAAAAATTCAAAAATAGTAAACCTTCAAATTTCTCAAAATAATATTAAGTTCGTAAACGACGACGCTTTTCATGTTTTGAAAACTTCTTTGGAATCACTCAGTATTGTTTCAGGGAAACTTGAACAGATTCCACAAAAGGCTTTAACAGGCCTTGTCGTTTTACGATCTCTTGATTTGGAATCCAACGAAATAACCGATCTACCAAGTTACAGTTTCTATGGGCTTCGATTAAATAAACTTACGCTGAAAGGTAACACGATAGAACGAACATCCGAGTATGCTTTTGCAGGATTAGAACAGTCTCTTACTGAGTTGGATCTATCTGAAAATAAACTTAATATATTTCCGATGCCTTCGTTCAGACGTCTTGAAAATATACAGTGGCTTCGTCTGTCTTGGAATGAAATCAGTTTTGTGCCCGATGACGGTTATTCAAAATTACCAAGTGTACACTTTTTAGATTTAAGTTCAAACAATTTTGAAATTTTAGATAAAAACGCGTTTAAAACGCTGCCGTCTTTAACAACATTGTCGCTATATTACAACAGTATTGAAAGTGTTAATAAAAACGCGTTTATTTCTCTGAACAGTTTGCAATCGATAGATTTAAGTCATAATAAAATAGTGTATATAGATTCATGTACTTTCAGATCAAACAACAAATTAAGAAGTATAGACCTGAGCCACAATCACATTCATTATATTAACGGTGTTTTCGAAAACCTACCTGATTTGAAAGAATTATATTTGTCAGAAAATAATATTTTGGAAATTCCGGGAAACGCGTTCACAAATTCTAGTTTATTAACGGTGATTTATCTTCAACAAAATGCAATCAGGACGATAGAAGAAAACGCCTTAGTGTCTTTGAAAGATTTAACTCAGTTATATTTGAGTGAAAACTTCATTGAAAACATTCCAAGAAATCTCTTAAACGGAAGTTCAATCCTTTCCTCTTTAAGCTTGGATGGTAATTGGATTGACGGTTTAGCACCGGGGACTTTCATACAAGTTAAAGAGCTCAAAGAACTGAGGTTACAAAATAATCGGATTAAGAAGATTGAAAAAGGAGTGTTTGAAGCTTTACCCAATCTTCGGGAACTTCATTTACAAAATAATCTCATAAGGGAAATAGAGCCGGGATCCTTTCACAGTTTGCAAAGGCTTCAACATGTCAACTTACAGGGTAACTTATTAACAATTTTGGGGGATGTTTTCCTTCGTGAAGCTTCGTCATTGGTGTCAATACAATTAGATTCAAATAGCATTACATCTCTTCATAATGATTCATTGAAAGGACAATCAAGAGTTCAAATAATGTGGTTAGGTCATAACAAGTTAACTCACCTAAACAAGGAGTTATTCAATGACTTGTTATTAATACAAAGAGTGTATTTGACGAACAATAGTATTTCGTACATTGAGGATAGAACGTTCGAACCTATGCAAGCGTTGACATTTTTAGATTTGAGTTTAAATAAATTTACATATGTTTCAGTGAGGACATTTAGTGAACTACACGAATTAGAAGAGCTTTACTTATCTGGTAACAAAATAAAACATATCGAAGCGAACGCAATGACTTCATTAAAAAAACTAAGAATATTAGATTTATCAGATAACTTTATAACCGTGTTACATTATAATATATTTCAAGCAGGATTACCAATACGTGTTTTAAATTTGAGAAATTGTACAGTATCGAAAATTGACAAAGGTGCATTTCGTGGGTTGAATAATCTGAACGAGCTCAATTTAGAATATAATAGATTAAATTCAAGATCATTGGCTAACTTGGACATCCCTGGTCTCAGAGTTTTTAAAGTATCAGGAAACAATTTGTCTGATATTAACGAGCATACGTTTGTAGGTTTACCTTCGTTACAAATTTTATATCTAGACGAGAGTTCAATTGTCGAACTACCAAGAAAGTTACTGTTTCTCAACAAGGATTTAATAAAAATATCATTATCATTGAACAGGTTAGAAAGTATACCAGATACAACATTCTCCCTTTTAAAATCACTACGAGAAGTGAGGTTAAATAATAATTTGTTTCATTCAGTACCTTATACGGCTTTGAAAAACAGCCCAAGTCTTGAAATCCTTACGCTATCTAAAAATTTCATAACCTCTCTTGATTTATCAAAAATTTATAATCTAAATAAATTAAGGGAAATTAACTTTGAAAAAAATTACATAAATTCCTTAACTGGATTTTCTTTTGCTAACTGGTCTCAGCTCACAGCAGTTGATTTAAGTGGCAATGCTCTTTCTGCAATACCAGCGAATTTCTTTAATTTATGCACGTCTCTAAGACGTGTAGACTTATCTTTCAATAAATTCCGTCAAATTCCAACAAATTCTCTCTCCGGTCAGAACCTTCCAGCACTGCTCTGGTTGAATCTTACTCGTAATCCTTTAACCCAGATCAATGATAATTCAGTTGTGCGTACTCATCCTTCATTGCAGGAGATACATGTCAGCTATACAAACTTAACGATTGTCACAAGTAAAGACTTTGAATCATACCCTAATTTGATGCATTTATTTTTAGGCAACAATAAGATTTCAAGAGTTTCTCCTGGAGCTTTTAAGAGCTTACCTAACTTATTAACGTTGGATCTAGGACTAAATGAACTCGAAATATTACCTCAAGAACGTCTTCAAGGATTAATACATCTTCGTCTCCTTAATCTTACAAGTAACAAACTCAAAGATTTTGAACAGTTTTCCAGTGATTTAAAAGCTTTACAAGTTATAGATTTATCTTATAATCAAGTGACTAAAATAGGAAAGGAAACGTTCAGAAACCTTGGAAACCTTGCAGAACTTCACATGTACGGGAACTGGATATCGGTAGTGGCCAGCGACTCTTTTAAACCTTTGAAAAAGTTAAGAATCCTTGATCTTAGCAGAAACTTTCTTGAAAATTTGCCACTGAATGCTTTTCGACCACTCGAAACTCAAATCAGGAGCTTAAGGACAGAAGGTAAATAACATGATTCACTATTAACATTGAATTAAAATTAATTATAATATATTATCTTTCAATACTATCAATTATATAGTAATAAATTTCAGTGAATAATATTCCTATTCTCATAAAATCATTATATACTACTTTGATCATTGAATTACAATAATACAATTTTTATTAATAAAAACTCAAGAATAAAAAAATCAAAACGTAATAATTTCAAAATACACCACAATACATAGCACCGACATGAATAATGTGTATTTACAAAATATTCATCATTGAAGATGTATTTTATTATAACATTTATAATATATGTACATAAACATATATAAATTAAGCATTATAGATTTTTTATAAATCTATATTTATTACAATTTAAATGTCAAGATTAATGTTTGTTTAGGTTATTTAAAATTATATTTTTATTATAATGTTCAGAATCTATACTTAAGGATAATCCGGACCAATTTTCCATTACCAGTAAAAGAGGAAGCTTTTCAAATTCATTAAAAAAACTAAGATTAATTTATAGGTTAGCAATAATTTGCAATTGGGAAAAATTACATGCTATAGATAAAAAATACTTGAAAATTTAATTTTACTATCAATATGTTAGTAAAGATGTCGTTACAATATACATTCGATTTATTTTTATCAGATAATCCTCTCCATTGCGGCTGTGAACAACAAGAACTGTGGGAATGGCTACGGGATCACCAGAAACTTTTGTACAGAAATGGACTACGATGTGAACATCCACCCGAACTAAGAGGACTCCTATTCCTGGATCTAGAACCGTTAAGATTTTGTACTGCTCCTTTAGTCCTGAAGCTGGCAATACAGGATATACAACCGTTCTCAGTACTAGTCTCCTGGCAAAGTCGAAACCATTCTGGTATCTATGGTTACCGTATTGCTTATCATTCTATTGATAGTACGGAGTCTTCAGATAATAAACTGGTGAGTTATTAGTAATATAGATTACTGGGACTATGTATTATTAAGTTATTCATATTTTTATACAAGTCTCATTTAGAGAGGTTATTATTTGTTTTTATTTGTAGGAAATGTAATTAAATGAAATGTAAGGCATTTAGTATTCTGTTCATTCTTGTGTCTCTCTATATTCAATATTAAATAAATAAATTTAAACATTGTAACTTACACAGAGAAATATAAAAATGAAAATATTCCAAAAACATGATTATTCCTCCCTCACAACGTGTCTTCTGTATCAAACATGTTTCGGAAGGAAAATGACATCATTTGGAAATCGATAGACATGGGACACTAAAGAAAATAAAATGTTTGATATAAACTTTTCTATAAAGTATTGGGTTTTCTGTCTATCATACTGTATTTGTTTTTTACAGAACTAGGTAAGTTATTCTTAGAATAAAATCTTCATTGCCGTATACTTTGCGTAATTTCGGGAAACACAAAAGCTGAAGAAGCGGCAAAGGAAGCTGCAAGTCGGTGGAATCTGACTTTGTATCGACTGTTAAATTAGTTTTTAATAAGCAATTGGAGAAAGAATACAGTCCAAACACATATACAGTCCAATAAGGGATGTAAAAGATACTTTCCGTCCGTGGAAATACTTCCATACGTCGAGAGGAAGTGGTGATTAGCAGGTTCAAATCGGTCATTCCATGATCACTCATGGATTTCAGACGGATAACGGGAATCCGCCACAATGCCCATTTTGCCAAGGTGTGTTGTAAATTAAGCACATCGTCATTGACTGTGTTAATTTGAGAGGTGTACATAGGATATTTGCCCTACCAATGTTGAGGGGGAGAGATGGTGTTCAGAGCATTGACCTGGTGTTGTCCTTTTTGCGTCGCCTAAAAATATTGGATAAAACTTAAAAAAAATTGCTTTACAGTTCTGTAATATGATGTCCTTTTTAATTCGTTGCAGGGGCTTTTTAGAGCATTGTAACATGTTAAGTTGTTGTTTATCTTTGTTTGTTAACTAGTTTCAGTTAATATGAGTTTTGTTTTGTGACAGAGCATCTTAATCCACAATTTTCTGAAGGTGATGATAACAGCAATGGTTTTTCGCCTTAAAACTGCAAAAAAAACTAAATTGTTTTTCTTTTAACGGTGAAGTTTTAGATCTTCGAAAACGTTGAGTACATTCTCAATTAGAAACCGTATTTCAGACTCTATAGTTAGAAGTGAAAATCAATTAACGTGCATTAACGTACAACGAACCTCCTCATAGTAGCTTAGTTCTGTTAAAATATTGACTATTTGTGACAGAAGTAAAGTTGACTTGAATAAAATTACTTGCTTATTCAGTTAAAGAAATCGTTAACATAAATAATTCTGAGCTTGCATTAAGTATTTAAATATGCTAATCAGATTTGCATGAAATCGTGCTGTAATTTGAAACTAAGTACATTTTAAACAGCTACACATTTTTATTTGGTTTTTCTCAAAATAAACTTCAAAAAATGTTATGTTATAACTTTAAAGAAGTTATTTGTTACATTACTAGTAAAATATATATATATTATATATTATATATATATATATATATATATATATATCACAGCTGGAGTGTGGAGGGAAAGGAAATTCTCCAGCTGTGAAATTTTTAAAGCTAAAACACTAACATAACCAACACGGTTGAGTATTCACTTCTGCCTCTTAATCTCAGCAACCTAAAGTTAACAAACTTTAAGAGGCTACAATTTCCAAACGAAAGGTAATTTTTCATTCGGGATTGCGGCAATGTGTTCCTCTAACAAAGACTTTTAATATGAGGTATAATTTGACGTATGCTTACATTTAAGATTTTATAGACTTCTTCCACAGGACGTCCCCCCAAAGCGAAAAAAGATAGCTAAAATGACCAAAAAGTCAGTAACTACAATGAGGACGTATTCCTAGAGTTTCATTGTTCTGCGTTTATTAATAAAATTACTATTAAGGGGTTTCCATACTTTTTGAACACCCGGTATATATATATAAATAAAATGTAAATATTCGCTGGATATGTAAACAAAACGTCTTCATTTTCGTCCACGCAAAATAACAGTTCTGGAGTTATCAATAAAGAAGTGAAAAAGAACCATCATTGTAGAATGTTAAATATTTAAAATAGTTCTATGTACTGAACTAATAATTTAGTATTAACAATGACTACATAAATACTATGTAGTCATTGGTATTAATAACGATAGTAAAAAATAATGATCAACATTTTGTAATTGTTCTATATTATTTTTTTACACGTTTTGCAAGTATGTTCGATTTATGGTCCAAGAACGTACGATTTCTGTCTGTGGTATGTTCAATGTTTTACAGACCATAAGATAACCTAAACAAACCAAATTCTATTCAGGCAATGTTTGGGGATAGTGTTCAAATCCTTGATCGGATATTGTCCTTTTTGCGTCAACTGAAAATATATGATGAAATTTTAAAATCGTCTAGTCAATTATTACAATTATTTTACAGCTCTTTGTTGTTAATTATTCTTTTAGATTTTATCCTTGTTAATTCGATTCAGGGCCTTTCTGTAATATTTTGCAAGTATTTGCGATTTCTCTCCGTCGTATATACATGTTCTACAGACCAAACGGGTGGATAGATTTTAATCCAGTTTGATATGTCGGGCATATTTTGGCCGTATTTTAGGATTTTTTTGTATAAAACAAAATTTGTGGGTAATCGCCATAAGCAAAAATAAAATACAAAAGCAAAATTTGCTAAATGTAGTCTCTAAAGTCCCGAACAATATATAATGGTGGCAAAAATGCCTATTCGTGAGTTATAGGTAAAATGAAAATCGGCTTTGGGTTGTTATAAATGCAAGAAATTTGTTTAAAATATTCTATATGTGGATGAGTTAGTGGTTAAGTTGTTCGATAAAATATATTATCGAGAGTAATGTTGCCTCGATTTAGCGTACACTAGCCAAATTGTCTGATTGTCTGATTTAGCGTACACTTGCCAAATTGTCTGATTGTCTGATTTAGCGTACACTCGCCAAATTGTCTGATTGTCTGATTTAGCGTACACTCGCCAAATTGTCTGATTGTCTGAGTTAGCGTACACTCGCCAAATTGTCTGATTGTCTGATTTAGCGTACACTCGCCAAATTGTCTGATTGTCTGATTTAGCGTACACTCGCCAAATTGTCTGATTGTCTGATTTAGCGTACACTCGCCAAATTGTCTAATTGTCTGATTTAGCGTACACTCGCCAAATTGTCTGATTGTCTGATTTAGCGTACACTCGCCAAATTGTCTGATTGTCTGATTTAGCGTACACTCGCCAAATTGTCTGATTTAGCGTACACTCGCCAAATTGTCTGATTTAGCGTACACTCGCCACACGAAACGTTCACTGCTCATCTACAGGAACACAATAAACATATTTAAAAAATTCATGTTTGTACTGATGTAGTCAAGTTTATATTTATGTATTGTGTTTGTATATTCATGTACCTGATGCCAAAATGTTCTGTCAAAAATGTATCACTCAACTCTGTTTGTAAAGGACTTATCCTGAAACAATCAACGTTAATAGTACCCGTAAAAATATTGTTCCTGATTTTAGTCACTTCCTCTACTATTCAATGTTACTAGACAACTGGACGATTTCTGTATTATTTAGAAATCTTTCTCTTTTATCCTTTAGTGTTTATGAAATATTCGAGTCTTGTAGGTACAATTAGAAGGAATATCATATTATTTAGAAGAAAGTCAGAACGTAATTTTTGATGACGTAATCATTTTCTTGAATGTTTAAAGGTACGAGGAACATTTCTGGACAAAACCGAGAGGTCTTTCAAACTACTTCGATTATCTCCAGACACCCGGTATCTGATCTGCGTCTTGGGTCTTGGGAACTGGGAGCAGGTTGTTTCAGACTCCCGAATCTTACAAACAAACCAAACAGTTGATCTTCTACCAGCTGATCCTTTGTTATTGTTGTCAGATTCTCAAACTAGCAGGTGTACTGAAGTAAGTAGATTCATATAGATATATGTTCTTCATATGATGACTTAAAATGAAATTAAAACATTTTAATTAATATAATGGGGTTTATATCTGTCTTAGATAACATATACTATTACAAATTATACGAGATATGTGTGAGGCAATGGATCGTTTGACTGGTCAGCAATTTGAGGTCACTGTATTTAATAACAATAGAGATCTAGATGGTTCAGGAACTGTCAACTATTAATGTAATATTTTCTGTATTAAAAATTGGATTTATGGAGAGGGTTGTTTACCCGTGCTTGAACTTGGTTTATTTCTGACTTGTTCCATTTAATCACGTCTCATAATTAATTACAATATTATTAAAATGGGGATAAATCTCTCGGTCATAATAGCTTTGTAAAAAAAAAGAGAGAAAGCAACATGAAATAAAGACTTTTTGCTTTTGAAGATTTTAATAACACTAGAGTCGGAAAAACAACAGCAATGGTCAAGATAAATGTGTTTGGAAACATGAAAGACTATACATAACAGATGACTATACGAAGGGAGGTGTAGATCCAGCTGGTATACCTCGAGATTGCCAAACACGTACTCGCTATAAATGAGCCCTTCAGGGACATTTATTGTTATTAAATTAAAAAATGTAAAAGAAATAAATTATTAGAACTCTTTTGTCATTAGCTTGTAAAAATTATAAAAGTGCATTAAATCAGGCAACTACCTAACGAATACTCTAATAGTGTTAGGTCTGGAAGAGAACAAGAGTTGGTCAAAAGAGATATACAGTAAAATTGAAGAGAGGGATCTAAGCCAAGACTACGTGAAAAATGTGTATCCAGCTAGGATACATCAAGAAACCAGCACTCATTTATAAGTGATCACATAAATGTTTTCATCTTGTATGTTATCTTGTCTATCTAATTATATATTGTCCTCTCATTGTATTGCTAATCTTACATACAAATACACAATCTGAAATTAATAATCTAGAGCGATAATCTCTTTGGCAAAGTTTGCTCTCTTCAATTGGATGCAACCATTTTTATAACTATACATATTTTAAATTTTAATCCTATTGTAATAGCCAACGGATTAGTGATATTAATTACGCCAAATAATCATTTTTTTTTTCAGGTATCTTTTACGTTATTCCAATTGCTGTTTAGGACGAATACCCCATAATCAGGATAATAAAAACACAATTCAAGGATTAAATAAAGCAATAAAGCTAAGGTTTCAAGATTATTTTAATAATATAAATGAGCTACTATTGTTTCGCTTTGCGGCATCATCAATCATAGCAAGGCGAAACAATTGTCACTCATTTATATTATTAAAATAATTTCGAATCTTTCACTTTATTGCTTTATTTAATCCTTGAATATGATGTTTCAACAAGAAATATCTGCTGTTATATTAAAATTAAAAACACAATTAGTCACACATCTAAAGCACATCCCTCTGTGTAGAGATATTGATTGCTCAAACATAAACTAATATGGACACAAGACGCGTTATCAATGACGTCCACGTTTGACTGCCGTCGATACTGGTTTGTTCAGTCATCCTGTTTCTTATCTAAATTTAGAAAAACGTGTCTAGCGTCCATACTAATTTATGATCTCTGCACAGGAGAGATGTGTCTTTTGTGTTTGTATTTCTTTTTATTACCCTGATGATGGAGAATCACCCGAAACTGGAATAGGAATAAGCTAAGAGAAGAAATACACGAAAGAAAGAATCATATTAAATTGAGAAAAAAACTCTTTTGTCAATTTTCAATATAATTTGTATAAGCTTCAATTAAATTATGCATATTCAAGTTCGAATTATTAAAATTTGAAAAAAAAAAAACTCATGATTTGTAGGCTAAGAGTTCAATTACTGAATAGATGTGTAACTAATTATGTCAAATGATTTATAACTGGTAATATTATTTGAATCCTGTCATTTAATTTCTTCTGAATATTTATTCAATGTACTATTTTAACTAATATGTTGTACTATATTTGAAATAAATAAACAAATGTTCCACTAAATAAATTGCATGCATATTATAGAAGTAGTTGTGTATTAGCGATTTTTCAAACACTTAAGAGGTTTTTAATATAATAGCAGATATTTCTTGTTGAAACTACATATTCAAGGATAAAATAAAGCAATAAAGCTTAAAGTTTCAAAATATTTTAATAATATAAATGAGCTACGATTGTTTCGCCTTGCGGCATCATCGGGCTTAAGAGGTTTATCTTTTCTATTTTTATTCCAAAACGTTAATATGTTCTAACCTTAAATTATAAAAAAAACAAACATATTCTAATAATATACATACAATCACAAATTAAATTTTGGTTTTTAAACGGTCCTTCCCATTAGGTATCCCATTATTTCAATTCTTATCTCTATTCACTGTCTCTTTGGTTTGTAAAAAAAAACAAGCTTAATATTTTTACGTAATAGAGTATTCGAAGGCTAGAGGTATGGTTTTATGTCTTTACCAACTCTTGTTCCCTTCCGACCCTAATGCTATTAGAGTACTTGAAGGCTAGGGGTAAAGTTTTATGTCTTTACCAACTCTTGTTCCCTTCCGACCCTAATGCTATTAGAGTACTTGAAGGCTAGGGGTATGGTTTTTCTTCTTTTTTTAAAAAATGCGATGATGATTCTAACCATTAAGTATCAAGAAACTAAAATACTTTTATTTTTGTATCATGTTTTTAATTTATGGTCGTCAGCTAATGGAGATGGTTTAATATAAATTTATTTTGTGTAAAGCTAAAAGTGACTTTTGTATTTTTGAAAAAGATTGTAATAAACCAAAATATAAATCGTGTCTCATTTCACTTTTTTTAAATTTTTTACACAAATAATTTTATTTAAGAAATACTTACAATTACGTTATAAATATAATCCAAGAAGTAAGACATTTAATATTGATTTACAGGTTCGGACATTGGAGAGTAATCATGATCAAGAGTCAACCGAAAGGAAAGTTGGTTCCTTCCTTACCCGAAGACTTGGCCTTATCGTAGGGACTTGTATGGGGTTCATAGTGTTTTTAATTTTAGTGTCTATTCTTGGTTATATGAAATTAAAGAAACAAAGAGAAGTGTCTAAGAGAGTGGAAATACCAGTGACTCAAGAATATACATCTTACAGTCACTATTCATTAAATAATGCAGGATCAATGTCACGTGCTTCAAGTACACTCAACTCCTAGCAAACGTGGAAACTGGGCGATTCTTTCTGTGAGATCGACCAGCCACATTTCGATACGTTTATGTAAATAAAAATGTATAAATATTTATTGTAAATAGATTTAAAGAAAAAATCTTCTTGGAGATAATCTTTATAAATAAATTGTATTTATTGCAAATTGGGATAATTACATTTTAGAGACACACTTGTAAAGAGATCATGAAAAAAATATTGTAACTATAGAAACATTGGTAAATACAATACTATTGTTATTACATGTAAATAACTTATCTTTTGTAATATTTAAGCTGATACTTGTGATTTGGAGGTTATACAAGATAAAATACGAATTCAAGACTTCAATGAACATTTGTAGAAAATAACGTATATTATAAGTAATATTTCGTTGTAAAGGCGCTTGTAGGCATCTACAATTTGTAGATTACAATTAAATAGAATTACAATAAACAAATCTTGTTTATGGAAATACATTGTTTAATAAAGTTTTAACTCACTCGGGGAATTAATTTACAATTATAAATAATATGGGGACATTCCTCCCGTTGTTGATTCTTCAGTATATATAAAACTTATTTATTTAAACTTAATAATTTCCACAATAAATGTTTATTAAGTCAAGCGTTTCAATCACAATGTTACTCACACGTATTTTCAGTGATACATGAGTTACAATAATCAAACTATAACTGATTATAGATTGATTATTATACAAAGAAATTAGATTTAGATTAAGCTAAGAAGCACTGGGTACCGTGACCATTGTTTTGTTGTGTAACTAAACCCCTTAACTCTTTTAGTAGACCATTCACTAGCACGTCCTATGAGAGTTTATCAGAAGTTTGGATACCAAAACCCTGTAATACTTATTGGCAAGAGCCTTACAATCAAAGATTATATGGTCTGCTGTCACCTTATACATCCTGCACAGTCTGCACACAGTTTCGCAATGATATGCTCCTATCTTGTGCAAGTGCACCCTCAGATCACAGTTTCTCGTAATGAGTTCATGATTTCTCTTAGTTACCCTCTATCCAAGGTCAGTACTGTCCTTCCAGATATACTGGAAAACAAATGGAGTTTAAGGAAATTTTATTCTGTTAATATTTTTATTTGTTTATGCCACGTCGAATCACGTTAATGTGTTTGACACGTGAAGCATATGTCTGTATTTGTTTTCATTTCATTTTATTTACATCAATTTTACATTTTAGAATCAAATTCTTTACAAGTTTTGTTCAAAGGGTTTATTCGTTTATAAACCATTTAATAAAGTTATTGTATCTATTCTTACCTTTGTTTAGGTCTGACTACAATCCTATTTTCAACTTAAAATTACCGGTTCGATAATCAAATTGTCATCATTAGATTGTCTCCATCAGCTAATAAAATTTGTATAAAGGACAATAAAACACAAAGTACGATACATGTTAAAACAAACAAAAATTGTTTCCACCATAAAAAAGTGCACTGCAGACTTTCATCGTAATACCATGCATAGTGGGCATACAACTTTTGTTTGTTTTAACATGTGTTGTGTTTATTTCTGTTTTATACGAAGTATCGAAGCTTTTTCGTTGTAGAAAATCTGATGATGACAATTTGATTGTCAAAACTGGTAATTTAAGTTAAAAATAAGTTTGTAGACAGACCTAAAAAAAAAAAAAAGTCAGAATAGATAATACAAATCATTTATATCTTATACCAGTTTAGATATAAATAATTATTACTCCAGATACCGATCAGAGAAAACGTATAAAACAACCAAATCTCTTCCTTTATTTATGTCCCAAGAATTGCATTAAGACTTCATTTCACTCTTGGAGCAGAAATCTATACTAACACGTGTTTATGTGGAGATTTTTTATGAATTATATCCCCAGAAATCAATTCCTGGAGCATTTAAGTGCAATTTTGAATTACTCTGTACATTATTAAATTAGATATCAACATTATTTACACATTTTAAAATTAAAGCAACTAAAATCGACGAGATTTATAAAAGTCTTTAACGTCCATCTTAAAAAGTAGAGCATAAAAGATAGGGAGTCATATTATCTTAATGTGTGTGTGTGTGTGTGTGTGTGTGTGTGTGTGTGTGTGTGTTTAAGTGCTATTTAATTGTTAAATATATTAACACAAATTTGGCCAAGCTGTGGCTCGAATATTGTTGTCATTTAATTGAAATTATATGTAAAAAAAACTAAAAAAAATCATTAAACATACATAATACAGTGATAGTAAATTTAAGTGTTGTGTAAATAAAGAAATGTTTTTATATATGCACATATTTATAAAAATTGTATTTATAAATTAATAAAGGATTGATTGTGTTGCTAAAATTTAAAATTCTAAAAATTGAGTTAGCTTAAATATTTCAAAATTTTTTTAAAAGTTGTGTACGTAACTAAACCAATAATATAAATGTATTTTTTAATATGTTATATTTTAAATTCATAACAAAGTTACGGGTAGTTTGAATATAATATGGTATGTCTATTGAGCTTACAAACTTGTTTCTTTGCATAACAACTCTAATAATATCATTTGTATTTGCAATTCGAATGTTAATTAAATAATAAATCAACAAACCTTAGGATGATAAACACAAATAAAACCATATCTGCTAAACGGATTTGTGATTCAACTAGTTGAAATAATAGGCAGTTGAATTATTTTAAACGCGAGGTTTAAATTTAGTTTTTCAACTGGTAGACATTCTGTACTCAAATAATCTAGAAAATGTCATAAAATCTAAAGCGCTTATATCTTTATTTTGTTACACATTCTGTTTGTACTTTGAGAGTAATTAAAGTTAAAATATTGATCGAAAGTAAGAAGAGATTTGTAACATTTTCTTCTGTCAAATCTCGGAAGGTTTTCTTTATTTAAAAGAATTAACCTAACCACTAATATTTGTTTTTTAATTTCTCAAATATTCATAGATGTTGTGGAGAAAGTTATGATGGCTCGATCAATCGAATTTTGCGAACTTTCCCAATTTGAGATCCTCTCAGTGTAAAAAGTCGTTTTTGGAAGGATTTTTGTGTTTAGTCTGTAGAATAACTGTCGTGTGTCATATAATGCTCTACAGATTTAACGAGAGAACAGATTTTAATGAAATTTGATATATATGGATATATGTTGGCCTTTTCTTGATAATTTTTTATTTTGATTAAATTTTTGCTCTAGTGATTTAAACAAAATGATTTGTGTTTTGTTCGTGAGTTGTCGGAAAAAAAAAAAAAAAAAAAAAAAAAAACAGCTTTTGGGATATTACAAGAGACATAAAAAAGGCTCTATTAATTTTGTTTAGTTAAGTTTTTAGTGAAATGTTAACACTCATAACGCTAATATCTGTTAATAATTGCAAGTCGAAAATATTATTTATAAAAAATAAGCGGCAAAAAAAAACAAAACAAAAATGAAAGCTCAAGTGTTTGTCACCAGTAAAACAAGTGTAGATCTTATTTAAATATATTTCTCAAACAGTGTAATTGTTCATTTCCATTATTGTACTGACAACTACAGAACTCACATTTTTATTGACGATTATTGGTTTCTTTCGGGGGTGTGTTAGTGAAAAAGTTTGTGCAATGTTTTGTACAGTGGCACAACATTTCAAATTAATGATCATATCTATTAATTGTATTAAATAATTAAAAGAAAATTTCCTCCAATATTATTTTCTAGACTGTGAAACGATTTTTTAACTGTCAATACGTTAGCTGAAATATTTGTTAACTATAACAGAAAAGAAGACTTTAGTATGTTTATTGTCAAAACCTTAAATATTGATTAATTGTATTGACATCAATAATAAGAATGTGGAATTATTAAGCAGCAAGTAACGTCAAAGTAGGTTTCTATTTTTAATTAAAAAAAAAATTATTTATCAAAATCTTTTATTGTTATGAGTAGTATTTCTTTATGGAATTACTAAATAATTAAACTCAAGGTAAAAGAAATCTTTTCAACCTAATATATATGTTTATTAAATGTTTTATAATTGAAAATCTTTTACTAATAGTTATTTGTTACACAATAATTTTGTTAGTTAAATTATTAATGTAAGAGTTTTGTAATTTTTTGATTTAAAACCTTAATGAATCCATCCATTCGAAACTATTCGTTTTTAAAATACGCAATACCGTTATGTTTCTACAAATGTACACAGTGATACATTGAAATTTAGGTTAAGAAAATGTAAAGCAAGGAGGGTTTATTAAAACGTCACATTAAGCGTCAACCATGTGTTTTATATTATTAATATTTAAAAGTGAAACGTTGTGTTAGATCCACAGTCACCAAATGTAAGTGTACGTTATACATATTCAATACCAAAAGATCAAACACCCAATATTGTATTGTTAAATGTAATGATAAGTGTTATTTCTATTAAATCTATAATATATTTGTATATTTGTACATAACACAAAAGCGGCGTAATGTTACTTGTTTGTATGATTAAATAAAATCATGACTAAATTGCATTATATCTCTTATTAATTAATTCTTTATAAATAAACACTTTTTTTTTTTCAGGATAAAAGAGGTAAACACATTCTTTAAGAAACATTTTAAAAAAAAGGCCGTAGTATTTTCTCTTGGTATAGTTGTGATGTAAATTAAATACGACAAAAATATCACAGTAATAAAAATATAAATAAACGAAATAATTAGGCCTACAGTGCTTTCACCGAAGAGGTTCATGCTTTTGACTTTTTTAATAACTCAACCGATTCTTTTAAAACTTTACAATCTCTTTAATAAAGTTATCACAAATTTTGTGTGAATATTTCAACGTGCTGGTGTTTATAGGGACAAAATGGCGGTAACAAATAAAACAACAACGTCTACGCCTCTATACTTTTATGCCTTTAACTCCTGCAGGTTTAATTGTTGAACAGCTGTTTGATTCAAATTAAAAAACAGCTGTTCGATTATTTTTTTTGGTATATTCATCTAAAGTTTGAAAAGAATTGTTTGAGGAATAATCAGTTATTAGAAAATCAAAAGCGTATACCTCTCTATGGGACGCATTGTTGGGAAATAATAATGCTTCTTAGATCACATTCCCCTTTGAAATCAAAATCATAAATATTTTTTCAAAACTCCAAACATATGTTTCTAGATTCATATGCCAATATAAATTAATCTAAAGTAACTAACGTTATATTTAAATGGTATATAACTTAGAATTGTCTCCAGGTAGCTCAGGGGTTATTGGGCTCTGAGAAGTTTTATCAGTTTATTGGATTTCATTCCCAATCCCATTATATAAAATGGTTTACTTCAAAGTTTTCAACTTTAGAGAAGCCCCGTAGCCACAGTTTTTAGAACTTCGATCAATAAAATGAACTTTGATCGTAATAAAAATTTCAATTGGGCACTTAACTATTCGTGTGCACAGAAGGTTTTACTTTTAAATTATATAATATTTTACAACTCAAGGGTTCATTGTAGTGATTATGGATGTGGCAACCCCGAGAGATCCCAGCTGGATGTACATCATACTCTTGGGTTCAATCTCTCTCTTTCCTTTTCCCTTTCAGGCCTCGTATGACCAACATTTGTTATCCTTCTTCCTGACGCTCTTAGAGTATTCCAGTGATAGGTGTCCTTATGTTATGCTCTTTTCTTCTTTTTTCTTATAAGGCGAATAATGAGATGTTTATCGCCTATATAACAAGAAAAATACAGTTTGACCAATATGTATATAAAATTTGACTATTGTTTTAATAATAATTCCAAGTGTTGATCAATTATTTAAATATTAAAAGGGAGGCAGAAAATAAATGTTCTTGCTAAAAATGATATGTTTGGAATTGATATCATATTAGGTTGTGGAAGGTGTTTGAAGTATTTTTAATAAAACTTTGTAAAGAGAATAAAAAACCTTTATTAGTCTCAAATAGCGATGTTGATACTCGCGTGAAATTTATACTCGCATTACTCGGTTTCAAATGATTTCAATACTCGTATTATTATTTCGAAATCGAGTATCTGCGCAGAATGATTTTGCGCATCGGATTCGAACTCAGCTTTACCAATCAGATCGTTTTAGATAAACCTACTGTTATCCTTATCCTGCCTTGACACAAATTCAGTATTTTAACGTTAGTACAATTATTACCAACTTTAATAATTTAGTTGTTGTTGAAAATAAGTTAATTTACTATATTTTTTATAAAGATGGTAACCTATTGATATTTATTTAAATATAAATAATAAAAATTAAATAATAATTTAATTTACTTTTTGTTAATGTGGAAATAAATGAATATTATTATTTTAAATTGAACTTGTTACCCAATCTAAATCATTTTAACTCAAAATCGTAATGTTTAATTAATGCGTAGTGAAAAATCATCTTAGAAACTAATATAACCAAAGTAGAAACACCGAGCATTTTGTTTGGAATTGACACAACACTAACGAATATCGTTGTCCGAGGATTTTATTTCGAATTCATACTCGCACATTACCTCCTCCTTGTTCCTAGTTACGAGGATTTCGTCCGAATATTTTAATACGAAACCGAGGATTTTGATACTCGGATCCACCGAGGATTTTAATTCGAACTCATATATTACTAGTCTCAAATACCCGTTGAATGGAAACAAATCGTAGATCTTGTACACGCGTTCAAACAATCTCATATGATTTTAGTTTCTAAGTCCCAATTTACTGTCGTTTTCTTTTAATTTTACCTTTGAATTAGTTTGTAGGTCAATTATATTTTCAACAAATTAAATGAGGCTACAAATAAATTATTGTTTATCAAAAACAATTAGATAGAATTTACGAGTCCCACATGCCAGTGAATGTAATGGAGTTTTGTTGTTTTAACTGTACTCTCCAGGTCTGGACAAATACAATATTCCAAGCCTCAGGGATTCACTATAATGAGTATGAGCTTGGTAATCCCTAAGGAATCTAGCTGGATTTCAACTATCTTTCTGTAGTCTTGAGTTAGATTCCTCTTTTTCATCTTTCTTTTCAGTTCTCTCTTGATCAACACTTGCTCATTATTAATATGATTTTTATTTTGTAATCATATGTGTACATAAAACTAATACTTTTCCTATACATACAAATGATGGGAAAAATCAGATTAAACCACATTAATAATATGAACAATCTATCATTATCATTAACAAATAACATTAAAACCAAAATATGCTGTAACAATAAAACAACTTCTGATGATATTTCTAACTAAAAACCCAAATTAGGCAAAGAAAGATAAAAAATGACACCTTCTTAAGAGAGAAAAAATGTATTTCAATTTTCATAAGAGACATAATTTGGATCAAAGACATAATCCCATTGCGGATCAAAGACGTGGCGTTCACGTCCCGCACACATGTGGACTGATAGCTCAACGACGTGACATTGACGTATTGTTTTCAATGCGCCATCTAAGGTCAATGTTTGCTGTTAAAATGCACTCAGATGTGTCAAGCGCTTATCAGTTTGTTTTCCGCTTATCTTATCTCTGTGACAGTTCCTTCAAAACATTTCTCTGTTTCGAACAATAACAATAATTTATTTGTTTGAGACTAGTTAGGGGAGTTCAGTCTTTGCGTTCGGTCGTGTTATTTTTCGTTCGTGTGAATATTAGTGAAATTACGGATAATTTACGATCGTCTGAATTAGATCGAATACTATTGCGTAGCGAAAGTGAAAGTGAACTTAGTGACTTTGAAAGTGATATAGTGAGTGAAGATGGTTCTGTATTCCGTATTTGTCCTAGATTACAGAATTACTCTTATTTATTTATTTATTTATTCCTTCTAGAAGTAATTATTTATTGTGAAATACATTTGATCCAGCTAACATCAATCAGCTAGTACACGCAAAAAAACGTAAGTAAAATATTATGTATGTAACATTAGTTTTTATATATTTTGCAGTATAATATAATTATGTTGTAGTCTAATATGGTCTGTGTTATGTTTATGTAACGTACATAACAACAAAACATGTAGAATTTGCGAGCGAACGAGGTCGGCCGGTGCCGCGCCGTTTTGTGGAATTAACTCGTACCGTTAGGCCCGGGCGGGCGCTAAGCTTCGCGATCCGTAATGGGTTTTAAGTCTACATTTTTTATACAAATTATTTTCTATTCAATTTTGAACTGCATCACACCATTCTATCCTTATAAAATAAAGTAATGTTTAGTCCAGGAAATAAAATTAACTGGTCTGAAAGAGTTCATCAAATTATGGCACTCATGTAAGTATACTGAATATGTACTGAACTGATCAGACATTTTAAATATATGAATATACAAATTTTAAATATACAAATTCTCATATCGAAAGGATAGTTTAAAATTGGTTTGAAATAATTTAATTAAAAACATATACATAAAGTAAACGTGCATTTGTATTATTACAGCAAGTACTAGACAAGTTTAATTAGCTTAACAATGCTTTCTCGTACGTTTTAAAAATTAAGCAAGCTATTGCAAAAAGCTAATTACATTTATGAATCGCTTCCCTTGGTACCTCTTTAACAAATTCCCTTTAGAATATAGGTACGCTATTCATCGGTTTTTATTGCTGCAAATGTAAGTTTCAATCACCTAAAATATGAAAAATAAAACAAATGTTCATGTTTCTCGTAATGACGGTATTTCAATGAAATTAAAAATTGTAAGGTTAAATATAATTGAAACATTATTTGTTTTTTACTTCAATAATACTGCATATGTTTGGAATCTAAAAATTGTACGACATTCTTGAATACGCTGAAACTAAGCTTAAAGTTTGTAAAAGATGTAGTTGAGTTTAAATGCAAATAGTTTCCAAATCGAGAAATAATGGAAAAGAAGATATTATTTAAGGCAGTGCTTAGTAGAGAATATGATAGTCCTATTATTAAGAATTATCAAATATTGGGTAGAGTTATAAAATGTATAACAATTAATGTAGTAATAAATTACCTCATTTGTTCCGTCATGTGACTTTATTTGTCTTGTTTTCTCAAAACGCGTTTTGGAGTCGGGACTCCATCTTCAGTTGTATCTCTGTAGTAGAGGTCATCAAAACATTAAAACACTTACGAAGACACAAATATATAATATTACACGCACACAAAATGCACATACACATGTATACATAGTTACTGACACATTTTTATGAAAAGTGTCTTAATTAAGTACTTACTTAAGTAATTATGAAAAGCAGTTTACTTGGCTTTATGACGCCAGAACTGAATTGATTTATTTAAACAAATTCTCTTATAACTGTAGATTTAAATTCTGTTTGCTTTGTAACGTGATGCAGTCAGTTAGTTTTTTAGTTGATATAGCTTTTCCCTTAATGTTTAACTGCTAAAAACTTCTCAGTTGTTATCATCTTATACAAAACGAATGAAGAAAAGAACAAAATAAAGACGGTTAGACCTCGTTGGTAAAGAGAAACCAGATCGCAAAGAGGAATGAGAGTGATCTAACAAAGTAGTAGATCCAGTTAGAATCCCTCAGGAATGTCAAGCCCGTACTCCAATACACAAGAATCCCACATTGTGTTTGGTTATAGAATGAAATATCTAAGTAAGATTAATTTAAATTTCAATGGAGTCACAAGGTAATCACTATGTAAAATAAATATGTTTTGCAAAGCTGGTTTAAATTACAGACACAAGTTGATTAACAAGTTAATTAAAGTAATTAAAGAAGTGTAATAGTGTATGGTCTTCCTATATTTATACTAAGTATGAACTTATAGACTATACTATGTGACACGTGAATCATGCCCATTGAATAATAACCAATAGGAGAAAAATTGTAAATTAAAACCAAGAGGAGAAAAATAAGGCTGTAAAATTAAAACGTCTATGTGCACATCTACGAGGCCCTCAAGGTTCAGACGTAATAAATGCAATTACGAAGTGGATAAAACCCGTGTAACAACTGTTTTAAACAAACATACCCTACTGTAAAGAGACTACTTTGATATAATAATACAAATAACATATCTTAAAAGGTCCAAAAACACTCACTTTTGGGCATTAAATTTAATGGTTTGTAATACATTGAATGATAGGGCTGGGTAAATACCATAATGGCGCCATCAACTATTTAAAAATTTTGTTTTCATAAATTTGTGGATAATTCTGTTCATTAAGTACATTATTAGAGTTAACTAAAATTTCTGCTGAATATGTAAAACGTGTAGTGTACCAATTTTCGATTCTAAAACGGTCACTCGTAGTTTTATTGGTCCTACCATTCTATAACAGTATCATTAACGTTATCTGTCTAGTTCAAAGCCGTCTAATCAGAAGTGGGTGTTGATAAGACACTTAAATCCAGACAGTTAATTTCCTGCGGAAAATGCAGAGGTGGGCAAAGATAAACGTTTTATTGGTTTCAATACTGAGGCATTCTATTTGATTGATCGTAGGGTAGGAATAGAAGACAAGGGAATATTTTGAAATTCATTAAAAAAATCAGACGTTAATTTTAAAACGAAAGATTTCTACTTCTACGCTAGTTTGGACATATTTATAGTGGTTTTATTTAAGTGGAAAATCAAAATAAAAGTGAATATCAATTTTTTACCTAGATTGCATAAATTCCTTTATATAAATACAAATAATACTAGTGTTTGTAGATAATCTATGTGTTTAATGAGACTTCACTTTTGTTTTATTTTCTCACATACAGTTATGTGATGAGTTAAAAACGGAAGTCGAGTTTTTATCGGATATATCCGTTTTGAGGTCTGTTGAGCACAAAAATTTGATTTTGGAATAACATCTGTCTTATCTGTCTTATGTGCAGTGCTTTATATTCTAAAAGCGTGGACCTTTGGTATTCAAATTTGGCCATATTATAATAATTTTGAACAAACCTTATAAAGTTTTTTTTTTCGGCAACCCAAAATTTGATTTCCAATTTTCTATTAGGTTTGAAAAATGCATGGTATAATTCTGCCATCGATTCTATATAACTCTCAGAAGTCTACCGAGAACACGAGTGAAAATAAAACACGTTAGTCAAAAAACACACTTAAAATATTTAAACATATAAACACACATACAAGTATTAAACAAAACTTTGAGAGAATTAATTCTAATAAAATTAATGTAAATAAAGTCAATAGAAAACAAATGCAAGTTGGAGAAATTAAACAGCACTGCGTAGGTATTTTTTTTGTCTAAAATTTTAGTGTTTCTGCTACATTTTGGTTTGTTTTTTAAAAATAAATGTAGAATTTCTGCAACTTGAATTTGTTTTGTATTGACTTTATTTTGATAAATATATTAAAATTAATCTCTATAAAAGTTTTGTTCAAAAGTATTTCGCGTTTATTAACCATTTCACACCAAACTTTATAAAAAGTGTGTTTTCGACTTTTGTTCTTTCACGTTGTTATCCGTTACGGAGCCAGTTTACAGAAACTTCTTAAACACTTTTCTTCTTTACCAAGAAATGCTTCTCTCCACTGTTTATAAGAACCATATTTATTGAAGTTTACAACAATAAACACCCGCTCTTGTATAGTAGTATGTATTTTAAAATGCAATATTCAATAAATGAAACCAAAATTGGGCAAACTGATGTTCTGAAATTGAATAACAATTACATTAACAAGCTAAAGTAATCAATAAAAATCAGCTGATCCAGGCTATCCAACGCAAAATACTGCACAAAAATGACTGAAATGATTTAAATTATTGTACATATTTGTATAACCTAATTTGAATACATTATTAGTCCTATTTTAAGCTGATCATATGGTAGAACATCTGTTTAACACACGTCACGTTACGTGAGAAGGACAAGGTAAAGAGTTGTGAAATGTAGGAGAACAGAAATCCAAGTAAATGAAAGTAATTTACAAAGCGACACAATTAGGATGTGTTCCACAATACAATGATAACGCAAAGGTCTGCAGTAAACTATATGAAAAGAAGTCAGAATGAAAAGAATGCTAGTGATTGGCAATCAATAAGTGTCACAGTTTTTGTTCTGTCGTCTGTTGGAGTAAAAGTTGTGACGTTTCTTCATTTATGAGAATGTATTGTATATAAATAAGTATATTGTATAAGTAATAATCAATATATGAAGATGTTGTAGCTTCCTTTGAAACTAGAAGCCGAGATATATATATTTAAATTTGTAATTAGTTTATTTATAAACATTGATGGTTGAAATGGTCATCACTGCAAGTTCCAAACTTGAACTTTATATTAACATTGAATTTGAGGAAAAATAATGTTTTTTAAAGTGAAAAAAATTATGCCAAATTGACTGCAGCTACTGAGCGACGAAGAGAGAGGGGGGATGAGTCATCATCGCTACGCGTCCGAAAAATTGAACTTGGCATGTTTAAATTCAATCTCCATGAAAAATTCGTTGTTTTCCTGTTATTCTTGGACCGATTTAGACGTTTTTCAAAATCGGTGGTAACGCGATAAAATATTAACAACTGTCGTATTGTTTTTGTCAAAATTATACAATAATTAGTTATAAACAATTATTATTACAAAAACAAACTTTTTTAACATTATTTCCATAAATTTTCCAAAAGTATTAAACTCTTTTTAGTTCTAAAAACATATATTTAAGGTATAAGTCTCGAAAAAAATGAGCCTTCTACTACAATGGCAACTGGGTCAAATGTAATTAAACATTATACCCTTTCTATAAATAAATTAAATTTCTCGTAAACTAATTAATATTTTTTAGTAAAATTTTATTCGTAACTTAAGGGTCATATAAGTTTTATATATGAAAGTTTCAAGTCTAGGTACTTTTCTTAAGGAATGAAAAATATTTGAAACTTTGATGTTTTTTTACAATTATTTAAACAAATTATTAACTTATTAGATCTCAAATAAGCCGTGTTTGAGTATTATAATAGTCAACAAGATTTTAAATAGCTATTGTAAGTAGTCTTTAAAATATCTCAAAAAACTATTTTTTTCCTTCATACAACCGTTGTTTAAACAATATTCATGAACAAGTGTTTTTCTGAATTTCCTACTTTATCACTAAATATATCGATTTTTCCATATTATATTCTTTATAATCCTATGTAAAACTATAAAGTTTATTCGCTTTTTACGAATTGCTGATATATATATATTAGTTACCTTTTTTTAGTAGTCAGAGCAATTCTTTTTTTGTTGTATAAATACTTTTTAACGAAGGTTAACCTCTGATAGATTTTATAATGTTTTTTGTATCGTGTTATCGTGTGTGTTCAGTGTCGATATTTATTTTATTTAAGTGTTAAGCCTACACCTGACGAAGCCGGCTGTGAACGGCGAAACAGCGCTGTAGTGTTTCTACAACAAAAAAAGAATTGCTCTGACTACTAAAAAAGGTAACTAATATATATTTATTATAATATATAAATACTCAGAGTCATAAGTGTCGGACATTGTACTTGTTTGAATTTTGAACTATGTTTTAAAAAACAAGAAATCCAAATTTTCACCGATTGAGTAACTGAAAAATTAACTCGAAGTTTCGGGGATGTCAGAAGAAATAAACCCTTAGGGGGTCACTAGATTAAGTACAGTCTTGGCAATCCCGAGAGACCCATGCCGAATCTACATATTTTTTATCTAGTCTTAGGTTAGATTCCTCTCATTCATGTTTCCTGTCAGGTCTCTCTTGAATAACTTTTGTTTTTTTTTTCGATTCTAACGGGAACTTGAGTATTCGAGGATTAAAGGTCTTCAATTTATGCGCTTTTCTTCCTCTTTAAATGCGATGACGACCGAAAGGTATTTCGCTTTTATAAACAAAACTTAAATAAAAAGTAATTCTTGCAATTTTCCGGTAATTCATATTTTCAAATAATTTAATTAACATACAAACGTTTCTCCACGAGAGAAATTACTTAGTTAACCACATTGGAATTCTCTTAGTGATTGTTAAACTGAGAAATAATACTTAAAATAAATAAATAAAGATATAACTTAATTGTCTTTAATACATGTAGAGAGACAGCTCTATGTTGAGGTGGGAATATCCCCCCCCCCCTGCAGTTGTGATGTTCAAATGTTACACATGTAGAATATAACGGGAACTGTTTACATATAATTTGATCTTTGTTATTTGAAGTTTAACATCTATTTTATTGCAATGTGTAATCAACTTGTTTACAGAATCGTACAATGGAATTAGGTTTAGATATTTTATACTAATGATCTTTCCTTTTTTTTAAACTTTGATGACAGAAAAGGTTTTTGTCTTTAAATAATAAGGAAAACAACTTTATCTAAATTATGTAAAGATGTCATTAACGCAACCACACTTACAAAAAAAATTGTATGGAGTGTATAAAGTTTATGAGATATATAAACGGTAAAGATATATATGTGAATTTTTATACTAGATTTCATTATTTTATTAATTTTAAATTAAGCCTACTTTATGTACACACAAGTCCCCACGACTCTTGGGGAATACATGGGTGGAAAAATTTCTCTGATCAAAGCTAAAGAGCGTTCATACTAATGGAACAGGAACTGCTTAGACATGCACAAATTGTATTATACTGTCGAGTTTGTTATTAATTTATAAACAGGAAAATTAAGTTAGTCTACTAAGTGTGTTTCCTCCGATAAAATCTAGTCACTGGAAATAAATATTGTAAAAACTATGTTAATTTATGTTGTGTTAGTTTTATTCATTTATTTAATCCTTGAATATGAAGTTTCAACAAGAAATATCTGCTGTTACATTAAATATAAAAAAATACATTGTTTCCTACAACAAAGTCGTAATCTTAAAACAAAATGATTATTGTTATAATGACTATTTTAAATTGTCACAAGTATCTTTTTCTAGTCACTTTTTATATCACACAGATTTATATTACTGAATATAATGATGTAGCCATTGAAATTTTGTCTTTTTTTCAAATAAGAAATTTACGTTTACTTTCAAAATGTGATTGATGTTTTCAGAAGTGCTGCTTATATTAGTTACACGAATTTTATATCTTGTTAACACGAGGCCATATTGTCGTCACTAAAGGACTTTAATTTTTGAACAGGTTTAGTTACAACATTGAAACTCATAGAAACCTGGTGGTACAACAATTGTTACTTTTGTAAGTAAAATTTGGCTCCCTTAAAAATTATGGGGGCATGTAAATAATTTGAAATGTCCTTTCCTTTGACTTTGATTTATTAGTTTAAGAGATGAATGTCAAGAAGAATTTATTTATTTAATAATTAGGTTCGGAATTTTTAGTAACACGTAATATTTTTATAAAATGGAACAACTTTAAACGATTATAAACAACATTTCATTAATGGTTCCTCAATATATGCACAGAAATAATATACAATTATAATTAGGTAATTGTACGCTTAATGTTTCCTTAATTCAAATCTTAACAACTTACACACCATTCCAAACAAGGAGCATTTACCTGTTTTATAGAATCGGAATCAATGTGTATGCCATTCAGCATCTGAGAACTAATTATCAACCAATGGCTCAAGAAAAAGCCACAACAATGATGACATCATTCTACCTGACAAGAAAACTTGCAACAACTTATAAATAGAGATCGAGCTGAGCTCTAACAGAATCCCTGATTTCGCTTAAACAAGTAGTTGGTAGTTAGTTTCGGAAATCTCAGGGAACAGGTGACGATAGCTGGTCTCTTCCACGAAGACCAAAACTGTTCAAGTCTTCGTGGATTGTGAGTCACTAGAGTAGAGAAGAAGACTCTTTGGACTCTTTCTACTGGGTGATGAAAAATCTTTTAATTTCGGCGAAAAAAAGTTCTCGAACTAATAAAAGCTATGACAATCGGTTGTGTCTATGATGAAAGAGAACGAAGTAAATAGATTTTACGTTCAAATTTGTTTTGATTTTAATTATGTATTTGGTAAAGTCAGTCTCTAAGGAGCGAAACCAAATGCGTTTCTCCAAAAATATCAGTTTGCGAGTTATCGTTCGATAAACCTGTAATATAATTTCTCAAACTGGCTCTACTCATTTAATTAAAGGTGTAGTAAAATATAAAGATAAAATAAATTGCTTAAAACCGTCTTGAAAATTTTCAAGTAAAAAGCTGTTACGTTTAGGAATAAATGTAAAAGACAAAAATAAACGTCTTTGAGGACTCAAAGTATAAGTGAAGCGAGTTGAGGTCTTATATATATATATATATATATATATATATATATATATATATAATTTATTTTTCAAAGATGGTGTCCATGGATAATTTTCACTTTTCGATCAAAAACTACCAAAAATACATTTTCATTGACGAATAATAATGTTTTTTGTGTATGGATTAATGAGAGAGTTTGTGCAAAATTTTTGCACCATTTATTACCAACATGAATGATGAGCAAATTTCGTTATTCGGACATGAATGTTCGTAAATAATGATTACGATTAAGAGATAATGGTGGTTAAGTAACATAAAATAGAAATGAAAAAGTTCCGTAAGTGAGGGATATTTCTTTTCCTCTCCAAGGGCTATACAGGGCTAAGAAACTTTTCCCATATTTTATTATTATACTGCATGAGAAGCGTAAAAGGTAGGGAAAAATCCAAGACCACTTTGTAAGTGAACTCTAGATAGATTGATGTTAGCACCGTAAAACACACTTTCATTGTTACCGTTCAGCAAAGTATTCTAAATGAATGTTACCAAATCGAACTAGTTGACACTTTTTTGTGTTGTGTTAATGTGTGCATATGTTGTTAATGCGCCTTCAATTGATATGATCGTGTCACAATGACTCTTTTCTGATTATCACAATGATTCAAAATATTACAATAACTGTTATACTTGTTTTGTTCGAGCTTCTCATTGTAATATACGGGCGATGAATTTGAGTTTTAAAGAAAACTACATTTAATTGCTTCCATCATATTCCAACTTTAAAGGTCATCTTAATTTTTTTATATAATTATTCTATTCACTTATTCATTAGTTTCTCACATATACGAAGAAAAAACGCAAAATTACTAATTCTTCATAAACGGCTCGAACGATTTTGATCAAAGTTTGCTCTAACGAGGCAAACAATTAGTCTCATCTCTCCAAAAATGTCGATCGATAAAAACTAAGACATACGCGTGGCTGTTATAAACTACGCAATTTCTCAAAATAGGTTACACCGATTTCGTTCTAATATAATTGAAATATTAAAAACCCGAATTCGTGTTCATAATTGGTAGTAACAAATTATGTCATCATCAAAAGTTTGATTTTAATTAAATACAATTAACGGTTAGGACTTCTCCACGGCACAAGCAAGGTAATGGCTTGTGTGGTGTTATTATGCATTTAACGGCCAGGGGTCTTCATTTATGTTCTCTCCTTATTTTTTTTATAAGGCGATTATGGCCGATCGGTTTTATGCCTGCAATAAGAAAACCAAAGTTTAACGTTATTAATAATATTCTTTAAATACGCAAATTTTAAGTTCGTTAAACTAATTTAAATAAAATAAAATAAATTGTGGTTTTACATATTTCATGAACTTCTTCACATTTGATTTTCTAACATTTACACAATATTACTGATGATAACTTCAATAGTTTATTTTACGATTTTCTACTTTACTTTTGAGACTTGTTTGATACTGTCACTCATATTCCTGGAGGCTGTCAACTAAATTACTTCTGTCACTATAAAACGTCCCAACATTTCAAGTATATAATCTACAAAAACAAATAAAATAATAAATATTTATTTGCGTACCTCAAAAATATGCCGCTTTAAAATACAATTTTTCTACTAAACATATGTTGTTGCTTTCAATCACGAATCATAATATACCAGCATTAAGTTTTAACTAGTTTGAGCTTATATTGGTACTAAGGATAAAGAATAATGTCTACCTGCAAAACACTATAAATTATATTTTAATCGACATTTATTTGCTGTAACTGAGTCACGACATTTAAAGTAGGGTAGAGATCCCAGTAGGCTATAAAATTTAATTAGTGATCTAATTTTGTAACACTGCCCACGTTGTCAAGGGATGAATTAAGCCCGAGGGTGGATAATTTGTAGCCGTTCCCGTTCGTTATAAGCTAATGGGCTGAGAGACTTCAACATAAGACATGAAATTATCTGGAAACCTAAAAAAATAAATAAAAATTGAAAGAGGTATTTTTTAAGCGTTGAGCAAGTAAATTTATATTATTATTAGGAATTATCAATATTGTAATTATGTTATTGTTAATAATTATCGTTATGTTATTGTTAGGAATAATCATTATGTTATAGTTAGGAATTATCATTGTTGTAGTTATGTTATTGTTATTTATTATCATTATTATAGGTATGTTATTGTTAGGAATTATCGTTATATTATTGTTAGGAATAATCATTATGTTATAGTTAGGAATTATCATTGTTGTAGTTATGTTATTGTTATTTATTATCATTATTATAGTTATGTTATTGTTAGGAATTATCGTTATGTTATTGTTAGGAATAATCATTATGTTATAGTTAGGAATTGTCATTGTTGTAGTTATGATATTGTTATTTATTATCATTATTATAGTTATGTTATTGTTAGGAATTATCATTACTGTAATTATGTTAATAATAAAATATAAATTCATCCTAAGTAATAAAACAGTACACAAAGAGTATTGTTGTGAAAGATCTCAAAAAGTGTTCCAGGTTATTCGTAGTTGACGGAACTGTCATGGAACCCGAAGGCTCTATTCGGCAACTAAGGCTATTCATAATTGAAAAGATCAGCAGTGCCGCTGGAGGCTCTACTCAGCAACTGAAAACGGCAAGGTAGCCAGAAGTTCTATTTGGCAACTAGAAGAGGACTCTCTGGGAGGCTCAAAAATCCGAAAACGGGAACTTGGGTGTATCTGCGATAATAAGGGTGAGCAAACACATTTTGTATTCTTGTTGAATATTTAATACTTAAAGTAGTAGAATCATTCTCTGAATTGCTTTGTTTTGGGAACAAACTAATACCTTTTAAATATAGCCGTATATGTGCAACAACGGAATTGTGTTATTATTGAGAAATAAATAACTAAGAATTAATAATGTCTTGTTTCAGAAGTAGCTTCAAATACTAAACTAGTGATTGTTATTTTCATTTAATGGCCCATTTGTAACAGATGGTCTGGATTATCTATTAGGATATCTATTAGGTCTGGTTTAAACCCAAAATTAGGATTAGGAAAGTCTAAACCTAACAGATGGTGCATTGGCCTTCCGAAACCTAAAAGATTCAATACGGATAAAAGAATAATAGAACAATGTAATTTGTTTTGCAAAGAAATAGTTTGTCTCAATTAGAAATAACTTATTGTTCTTTTAAATGGTTAGTTTCCCTTACGGGCTCACATATAGTGAGTACAGACGTTGCAATCCCGATGATCCTAGCTGATTCTACACCTTTCTTCATGCAATCTTGGGTGAGATCTGTCTTTTCATTTATTGTATCACCCACCTTGATATTATTAGAGTATTCAGGGCTGAGCGTTTTTATTTTATGTAATTTTCTTCCATTTCTTTAAGGGCAGTTATACTTAGAGGTTTTTCGATTCTAAATAACAAGAACACTTTCTCGTCTACTTCCCCACTTCGCCACTACAATTCACAATGAACTTTGGCCTACAAAATGATTCCTCTCTATTTATTTATAGTCAGCTGTTGTTTGCCTCCAATTACCACCTCCTATTCTCATCAAGTTATCCGCTACATCTAATTACGATGAGGATGTATTCATGGTGAAACAAGTTTAGGCTTATTAAAATTTATAAATAGTTTTTTAAAGTGCATTTTCTCTTTTCATTGATTTAACTAAGGACATTTTTGGCTATATTTTATTTGGTTTAAGAGATTTGGTTGGAGTGGGAAAGATTGTGCAATGGTATTTCACCATTAATTTTGTTTTATTGGTGCCAAAGTAAAATTTAAGATAGTCTGTTATGCGTTGTTATTCATTTTACTTTGTTCAATTAACTGAGACACATTTAACTGAAAACCTTGTGTTAAAAAAACGTGTCCTTCAATTTTTAACACATTTTTTAACACAACCTGTTAAACTGTAAATGGTGGGACCTTGTGTTTTAGGGCTTTCCAAAAGAAGAAAATGACTGGTATTACATGTCAACTATTATATTGATCTAAGTACAACAATGAATATCATGGTGATAAGGAAAAGTTGATATAAATAGTTTGTATCAAATTGATATGATAATTACAAGGGTAGAAAATTATTTCTTAAACTTGCTGTAATTATTAATGGACAGAACATAAGATAGATTGTGTATAAACAGGAATTGTTTCAGTGTTTTAACTGAACTTAATGTTCACTTTAATATTTCCATTTAGCTCTTAGGGAGGACATAATTCCTCTCTTTTATTTCACACTGACAAATAAAGCCGTCTGTTAAATCCGTATGGCAGAGGATACTGCACGCACAATGTATGAAGTATCGTCTAAACATTGCTGCCAACTGTGTTATTTGAAATAACTTTTATATCTGGTAAAGATATATATATATATATATATAATGGCGCCATAATGGTATTTATTCCGCTCCATCATTCAATATAACAATATAATATAATTTGAACATTAGCCCTCTAAATGTAACCCCCAATTTATTGATCTTAGCAGGAACCAAGTTAGATCCTACACTTTTATCATGTAGTCTTGGGTTAGATCCCTCTCATCTTTCCTATCAGGTGATATTTTATGACCTTTTGTAATTTTTTTTATAAGGTGATGATGTCCGACAATTATTCGGTCTTTCAAAACAAAACAAAAACTATACGGTTTCTACATATCTCTGTAAACCACAACAGCAAGTTGAGGACAATAAAGCAATAATTAATATTGTGTACGTCAAACACCTTTAACAGAACTAATAATATGACTGGTCATAAAATATATATTATTGTTTTTGGGGATAAATCTGTTTGAAAATCCAGTAAGTCATACAATTTTTTGGAATGACGTCTCTCGTAGTAGGTGCAATGCTCTACAAGTGAAACGGGTGGACAGATTTTAATGTAATTTGATATACGACAATATCTGGAGATTTATTTTCCAGTTGTTCATAATTCATCACCTGGAAGGTAGTTGTTATAAGAAAAAACACGAATGTACTATTTCTTCAAAATCAGGTCTAAAGATTTTAATCGAGCTTTATTCCAGTGTAGCCTCTAAGGACTTCAATACAACGTTGGTCGCTATCCTTCTAAAAATGCCAGTTAGTGATCAGAAAAATATCTTCTAAAAAACACGAATTTCTCAAAATCGGCTCTACCGATTTCAATTAAATAATAATTATATTATAGTTTTCGAGAGATAGGATTCTTTATTTTATGCTTTTTTCTTCCTTTTTTTTTTTTTGTATATAGCGATGCTAATAGAAAGGTGTTTGATCTTTAAATAACAGGGAAAAATAACAGAGTTAAATTCATAATATATATAGGATTAAAGTGATATATGGTTTGTGTAAAGGAGATTATTAATTACATATGTAGACTAGTAAAAATTATAATATAAATGTAAGATACAGTAGAGAAAAAAAAATCAGTATGGTATATGTTTTAAAGGTGTAGTTATTATCTAGCCTTAAAATATAGTTAGTGTAGGTTTTTTTTATGATACCTAAAAGAGCCACCATTTGATTAGGGTTTTATAACGGTTTCTATATAAAAAAAGAAGCAATTTATACTTATAAAACACAGTAAAAAAATATGAATGATTTTTTATTAGAAATTACAATTTTTAAAGATTTTATATTTTGAGATAAAAGGCTCATTATAGTCTTACAAAATTTACATTGCATCCTACTCTCTTACTTTCGGAATTGTTAATTGAAAAATAACGAATTAGATATTATTAAAGTTTTATGTAAAGCCCTATTTTGGCAGAAAAAAACCAACCCCTCAGGGGCTCACTTATGGCAATCTCAAAGGCACCTAGCTGGATCTACACCTTTATTTATGCAATATTGGGTTAGATCCCTCTCTTTCATATTTACTATCAGGTCTTTTTTGATCAACTCTTGTAATTTTCATATCATGACGCTAATAAACTATTCTAGTGCGAGAGGGAACTTTATTTTATGTATTTTCTTCCTTTTTTATAAGGTGGTATTATTTGTAAGGTTTACGCCTTAAAAAAAATACTGATAAAATACATCGTGTATGAAATTATTGTGTTTTTTTATATAAATTGTGTCTATTTTATTAGAATGTGTTTATGTGTTTAGTGTCTAGCTTTAGGTTTTCCAAACTATTGTGCATTAGATTCTAAAGTTCAACAATAGTCTCACGGGGCAAATAAGAACAGCATCCTGAATATATTGGCAGCAGTCTGTGAACAACGAGCTTGTAAAAAAGTATTAATATATTACGAGGTAGTAAGGCTAATCTAAAAAAAAAAGGTGTGGCGATGGTGGTATCAAAACGATAATTTGGGTGGACTATATAAAGCAGATAATTAATTATCAAATATTAATTAGGGTAAAAGTTATTATTTTTATCTGTGTTCATATGGGATAATCAATCGGCGTTGTTATTTGTATAATGTAATAGTTGGCAGACCCTGCTCTTGTTAAAGTTGGCTTGCTTTACATTTGATGTAGCGTCACAAATGGTGTACAAAATTATAGGCGTGCTGCTTGAAATAAGATATTACCAGTCTGTCTAATGAATAATAACTACATACATTTTAATTTAACTTTTTATGAATATTTAATTGACCCCTCGTGACATACTTAACTACGTTCACTCATGTAAATCAGGCTACAGACATTTTTTCTTGTCCAGGAAGTTTGGTAATCGTTAACATTTTGTCCTCAGTTTTTCGACTGAGTTTACATTGAATGACCTAAGTAAACTGGTAAATTGATGTTCGACACGCCATTCCTCCGTCTTTGTTTTCTATACCTAAGCAAGATAGCAACCACAAAAATGAAAATGGAAACATAAAATGTTGTATGGGAGACTTATCGTGTTCAACTCTATTTAAATTGAGAAAATCGAATTAAAAATGTATAAATGACAGCTATTTTAAATAGTTAAATTTATAATTGTGACCGTCTCCACTTCTTTTGACCAGCTGGAAGCTCCGGCTGGCTGGAGATCGCGTACACTTTAGCCGAATCTTTTGAGGATGGGCCAAGGAGTCGGGTTAGGACGCTAATGAACGCACGCAACGAAAGTTAAATTAAATGTTCTCCTTTATTTTAGCGCCGAATTAGAAGATAACAGAAATAATTATAATTTATAAAAAAGACATAACGGCTAGATAAAGCCTTAATAGTAGCTGAAAAACATACCGATTAATTATATATAGCACGTGGCCGAAAATGGACTGACCTCGTCCCGTTGCGTTCAACTTCATTCCCGCGGCTCTCGGAATAGACTCTCGGCTCGCTGGTTCAAGTCCTCCACTCCTCGTCTCTCCCCCCCTCTACGTAATCTTGCACTGCTCAACAAAATCGAAAGTGCCAATTCATTTTATTATTTAGAATTCCTTCCCATTACATCCTAATTTATACTTAATATGGTTTTTATTTGGTGGGGTCCTTGGCTGGGCCACATAATACACTAAATTAATTCCACCTCTCTATGACAACAAACACTGTAGTTTGTCACACATGCAATTTTAAGGTCTGACCTTCCAAGTAAATGTGATCAGTATAGTTTCAAGATACAGTAGAGTCTCGAAACGTTGACACGAGCGAAGCGAGTAGAGACGGTTTAATAGATGAACGGTTCTGAGGCCCGTTAGGACCTAACCGAAGTCAAGAAAGTAATAATATACACATTTAAGAGGTTCATAAAACCTGTGTAACAACTGTTACAAACTTACCTTACTGGATGAGACCCCTCCATCTAACAATACAATTTAACATTTGAGAGATCAACATTTAGACATTGCACTTAGAGGATCTGTGGGTATTACATTATACGGTGGGGCTGGGTAAGTACCACGATGGTAGGTAAACATGTCTTTATTTTTGTTGTCATGGAAAAACATAGTTTTACAAAAAAAAGATAAACCAAATTTGATGTAAAATACATAAATTTATCTATCTATCTATCTATTTCTCTCCCCTCTCTCTCTCTCTCTCTCTCTCTCTCTCTCTCTCTCTCTCTCTCTCTCTCTCTCTCTCTCTCTCTCTCTCTCTCTCTCTCTCTCTCTCTCTCTCTCTCTCTCCTCTCTCTCTCTCTCTCTCTCTCTCTCTCTCTCTCTCTCTCTCTCTCTCTCTCTCTCTCTCTCTCTCTCTCTCTCTCTCTCTCTCTCTCTCTCTCTCTCTCTCTCTCTCTCTCTCTCTCTCTCTCTCTCTCTCTCTCTCTCTCTCTCTCTCTCTCTCTCTCTCTCTCTATATATATATATATATATATAAGTCACAAACCACTAACTGATCAAGCCTAGACTATGAATTTTTTAACATGGCTTGGGGTAGGTCTGTAGACGCATAATAATAAAAGGTTTTCAAAATGTTCCACCACAAGGGTATTTTTACTCCTAAAACAATTAATATCTTTGTTATTTATGATTCGATTTTGATCAAAATTGATGTTTTGCTGTATTTTGGTATTGGGCATAATTTATTTCCATAGCTCCACCATTACGGTTGTACTAAAAAATATATATTCATTTATAAAACTATCTCAACTATCCCCAGGTTAAACTGGGGCCGTCAGCTAGTTCTAATATAAATTTATTTATTGATTAATAAGTAATTTTATGTTCACATAAGTCAAAAATATTAAAAAATCTTAAATATATTTCTCTGTTTTTACTATAATAATATTCACATTTATTAAATACTGACAATAATGGGATAAAAAATACTTTGTTTATAATAACACTTACAGTAATACGCAAACTTTCTGGAGAAATTAATTGAAAATATTACAGACACGGCAGATCCCGGGATGAGAGAAAGTTTTAAAATCCGATAATGGAAAACTTTACGCTTCCCCTCTTAATAAATCTTCTTACTTATTAATCTTCCGTAGTTCATTTCATTACAACTTTGACATTTAAATTTTCCATATCACACATTTTTCAATGTGATATTAAGCGCGTGTTTTATAATAGATTTTTTGGTCTTTTTACCGATCACTACCTGCCAGTTTTGGAGGTACTGTATATCAACCAATAAAATTTATTGAAGTACTTATGGGCTACACTTTAACAATATGTGATTAAAATCCTTAGAGTTCATTTTAAAGAAATTGTACTTTTATGTTTTTTTTCTTATGACAGTTACCCCCCCCCCCCCCGCCAAGTTTCGAGTTATGATCAAATAAAAACATCAATCTCCAGGTACGGGCAATAGTTATATACCAAATTATAATAAAATCTGTCAATGAGTTTCACTTGTAGAGCATTACAATAGTTTTGGACTCATGGGATCTCATAACGGACGTATCTAAAAACAGCATTTTCGATTATTTTGGCCCCATCATATTATTACTTATAGGTGGGAAAGTAAACACAGTTTGATTTACACAATATTAACGTCAAAGTATTTTCTTTATCGTGCACAAAAACTTACTTGAAAATATTATAGTTTGCGCAGATGTATCTAAAACGTGTATTTTTCTTGTTGTAAAGCCGTAACCTATCGGTCTTCATCGTCTTAAGAAAACGGAAAAAAAACATCATCAAATAAAGACCCTAGTCTTCAAATACTCCAATAGCGTCGGGGTAGGAAAAGAACAAGAGTTGGTCAAGAGAGAGCAGATAGAAAAGATGAAAGAGAGGGATCTAAACCAGGACTAAATGAAAAGGTGTAGATCCAGCTAGGCCTTCGGGATTGCCAAGTCCGTACTCACTAAAGTGATCCTCTAATTCTAATAAATCACGTAATATAAAACTGTTTGAATTATTGAAATAAAGGTATTTACTATACGAACATTAATTTATAATAGCTTACACGCGCTGTTTCAGTAATTAGTATTTTAATATGTTTAAAACTCTATCATAAACGTCCCACCATAATTAACTTGTATTCAGATAAATAAACTCATTATAATGAGCTGAAATTATAATTATAATTTAATTAATTAATGCTTTGTGTTTCAGTTATTTGATGTTTTTGAAAATTTAGTTTTAGTGATGCAAGATACTAAGTTAGGGACTTGGATATGTGTAGATTTCAACTCACTATCAAAAAATGGTCTCAACTGTTGCTTTATTTCTTATTCTATAAATATGTTTGTGGTTTAATATAAAGACAATTTTCACCTTCCTTTATGTTTCTAAAGTGGTAACAATATTAAGCTTTTATTATTAATTTAATATATATTATACACTTTTGTTTATGGAATTTTCGAGTATATTGTTGAGTAACAAAGTACTAAACTTTTATATACAAAAAAGTACGCAAAGTAATGCAATGCTTCTATATACTTGTTCTAATCAGAGAGAATATCTCTAGCTAAAAAACTAAGGGAAATTTTAATGCGTCTTCAGATAAGCAGATTTAAAATTATCTAAAAATTAAAGGATAGCTGGATCCTAAAAGAGATGTAAGGGAAATATGTGAAAAACAAACGGATAAAATCTATTGTTTGACGAATGACATAATTTTATCTATATTAGGTATATGTGAGAGCGTAACAATTATTAGATGTTATAGAATATATTAATTTAATAAACTAAAAACCCTTAACACATAGACCACGTAAATTAGAAATGATGACCAGCCACGAAATTAGTTTCATATTTAGCCTATATCTAGGTGCATTAATAACAAATTTAAAAAAGAAAAGTGCAAATAATATTTATCATTATATTGGAAATAAGCAATTGACAAAAATTATAAATAAAGAAGCAGTGGCTCAAGAGAGTGTTACATCCATCAAAATGTTGTGAAAGTAAAGTCTAGAGGTGTTTTAAAACATGCCTCAGGAAAGTTACTTTGATTGTTAGGTTTTTTGTTATTCAAACCAAAGTTTAAATAATAAAAAGTTACTTCAGGACGGTAGTCTGAAGGTTTTGTCATTGTTTAATATTTTCTTGTTATGAATTTAGTTTGCTCTTTTTAAGATCTTCTTATAACCTTTATTTAACAATAAGCTAAAATTAAAACATGGGTTTTGGTTTCTACAGTTTCTTTTTGATATATTCTCTATATTGTCACTTGACAGTTTAACTATTGAAATAATATTTACGTTCCCCCACCCACCTGTGAGTATGGGAAATCCCGAGGAACACTAGTTGAATATATATTTTTTAGTAAGTGTTGAGTTATGTCTCTCTCTCTTTCATACTTTTGTATCAGGTCTCTCATGACCAACTCTTGTTCTTTTCGAACCTGACGCTTTACAGTATTTAGAGTTATAGGTTTTTATTTTATGTTTTTTTCTTTCTTTTTTTTTAAACAAAGGAAAATATAAATAATTATGCAATAACATTCAATTTTTTTTTTTTGTAAAATCTTTGTTATTGTTAGTAATGAATATTGTTGTGAAACATTTTATAGGGTCAAGAATTTATCACTTTAGGGAACACTTGTAAATGTGTGTCCTCGCTATGTTTCACTATTTTATATTTTGTAATAATAATTTTCTTTTTATTCAGATAAATACAATTTTTGTATTCACTGAAATAATATTTTGTGTGTTATAGAGACTAATAAACATCAATACGTGGATTTTGTTACATTTACTGTAAAATGTAAAACCTCATTTAAAGATTAATTTAACTTCATTGACAACTCTCATGGGTCCATTTATAAGGAGTACGATCGTGACAGTCCAGAGGTATTTACGCTTTTTTCTTGTAGTTTTCGGTTAAATTCTTCTCTTACATTTTGTTTTAAAAGTCCTCTCTTGACCAACTCTTGTTTTCTTCCAATCCTTACATTATTAGAGTATCTAAGGGTTGGGGGAGGGTCTTTATTTTCTTATTTTATCTATAGGGCAATGAAGGCCAATAAGAAAAAAAATATGGAAAGTCATTTAATTTGTTTTTTGTAAAACCTTTGTTTAATCATAAATATTTTCATGAGAAATGTTTGAGGTACTGGTTCCATCCCTTTAGAGAAACACAAATTTGTGTCCTACCTATGTTTTACTTTCTTCATTGGTTATTTTACTCTTCAAATAATTGAAAATTTGTATTTGTGAAATATTTTTTTGTCAGTGCTTAATAAATAATTTAGTTCTAAAATTGTCGTGTTATTTGGTCGTCGCAAATAGTTAAAAGGGCTGCAAAGGTGTTATTTTGCAGGTAAATGCTAATGTTCCGTTCATAGTTATTATTATTAACTGCTATCCAGTGACACGAATTAAAACAAATTAGATTTCACCCTCCCCTCCCCCAGATGAAGTATGGAAATTTTGTATCTTCTCCATCAAATTTAGACCTAAACCTCGAGAGATACAACTATTTTAAAAAAATAATGTTTTTTCAAAAATTAAAACAAAATTCAAAATTCAATGGATAATCAACTGGAGTGAAAACATTACGAGTCACCAAGATACTTAAAGTACCCAATGAACTCAAGATATACAAAAATATCAAGCAGTCAAATCAGATGTTTGGGGCAAGGATGAGTTAGACATTTAGTCACACAGATCTATTTGAGATGATTCACCAGAGTGTAAGCCTTGCAATGAAGAGGTAAATTGTAGAGGTAAGACAATGTGGACAATCATTACCGGAACATTATCACTGCAATTTTCACTTTTGGATTTACCGTAAAGCCCAAGAGAGACATAGACATGTCGGCGCCTTAATGATGGAATATAGTTAAGAAGAAAAGTAGAAAAAGAACAAGTCCTTAAAATATACGTATTTTCAGGGTTACATGTTCTGTTTAAAGTCTCCTTACTTCGATGACAAAGGTTTTACGATGGCGCGTAGAACTTTCAATGTGTATGTCTCGTCATGTCTTGGCGCCATACAATCATTCAGACAGATACAGATCTGATATAGATTTAATGAATTCAGAAGTTTCTAAGTTTTTAAAAATAAAACCAAATTTAGTAAAATACACAGAGACCTTAGTATAAGAAACATTTATTGATGCTGATCTATGTATGAGGGTAAATGTATAAATTGATTTTTGATTTAATTGCGTTGTATTTCACAAATTGTTATTTTGTATGTTGTTTATTGTATTTATATGTTATACGTGGAATTTTAGTCTTCCTTGTATATGCGTATAATTATAACTTTGTATGTCTGCTAGAGATAATTATAATAAATATTATACAATAAAATACTTGTAAATAAATATAATTAGTCCATACTATTTGTTTAAGTTACAACTGAAACACAAACAGTGATAATTAGTAATGCAACATATCTCTATTACTTTAACTTTGAATATTAATTTTCTAATCTTGAATCCCCTAACCAGAGATCAAGTATTGTTAATTGATGTGACACTGGTTTCAACAGTTCAGCGTCTGGGATGCAATGTTTGTTTCTGTCGTTGCTGAAACCAATTGGAGCAACTTTAGTAGGTGTTTGGTTTTACATATTTAGAACTTACAGATATATTAAACTCAAGAATCAGTTATTGGACAATTTTATATTAGTTTTCTTAAAAATTACACACAACAATATCACAATATTATTGGTTAAATAATTTTGTTTTGTTGTTGATTAAAGGTAAAAAGCCACTTGGTCATCTGCATCTCATAAAAATGGAAAAAAGAACGTAAACTGAAAGACTCAGTATCCCTTGAATACTCTACTATCGTCAGTTCTTACAACTCTCTTGTAAGAACAACTCTCTTGTAACTCTCTTGTTACTCTTGTCAGAAAGAACAAGAGAGGGATAGAACTTAAAAAAAAATACTGATAATGGTCCAGAAAGTGTCCTTCAGGATTTCCAAACGAGTATTCATTATAAGTACCCTCAAGGGCTCACCATAATTTAGTACAGGCTTAGTAATCCTGAGGGAACCTACCTGGATCTACATTTTTTCAATATTTTTTTTTTTTTAGATTCTAGTAATGTTTCATATTTTTTCAGGCCTCTCTTAATATTTTCGACGCTTATTTAATATACGACGCTATTAGAGTATTCTAGGGCTTTGAGTCTTCATTTTCATCTTTTTTTTATAAGGAAATAATACCACAAGTAAAAAAAAAAACTCATAAGTGTTTTTTATCCTGAGGGATAAACAAATATAACACAAACTTTCGTGTATTACACATTTTCTAAAGGAAATAAGAACTGCAACCAATACAAATTTATTCATACTTGAACAACCTTATTAATTTCAAAAGAAAAATGTTGATGGGAAATAAATTACGAAAAATCTAAACTGTTTTATAACTAGATACATAACATAAGCAGGTTTGATTATCGATATAATTGTATCGATATAAACTGTTTTAATGAATGTTGATCCCAGCAAATAGACTAAAAGTTTTCACTAACAAATATACAATCGGTAAAAAAGACGGGATTTCAAACAATGTTACGTCATATTATCAAATCTTTGGTAAAACTTTATTTTAGTTTAAGCGACAATTAAGAAGCACAATTAGTTTGTCCTAAAGACAATTTGTTAGAGTATTTACTTATAAACAAGAGAAACGTAAATTAAACGTGTAGTATAGAGACGTAATTAGGTCGAAGTGGAGCGCTCGGTTTACAAATAAACGAATTGCTTTGTTTAGTGACGTCACACTTCTTGAACACAATCATATATTACATTTAAAATAACACCAAGAGCAGAGTTAGATTAATAATGCTGAACCCTTTCCTCTAAATCATACAGCAATCATTATTATACACAGTTTTTATTCAACATTTTTTCTTATTTTGCTTTGCGATAAAGTAACCACTTCAATTATTCTTGTATTTGCGTATACATCCAGAATAACTAAATCAATTATACTGGAATTTATATTATTTTTCCTTATGGAGTGTTATATGTGTAGAAACAATGCATTTTTAACATACATATTCCATATGGAAAACAAACGATATCTTATATCAAAACAAATTAATTGAAATTCTAGTCAATTATTTAAAATAAATATTAAATTGAATTTTACAGTTTTCAGCTTCGTTAGAAGAATATGGAACACTTATTTTATTCTGTCACATTGTTTAAATTGATTTTACCTTCAGATGCTCATCTATGGTGATTACGGTGTGGCAATCCTGAGGTACTTGAGTTGGATCTACACTTTTTTTAAAAAAAATATAGTTAGTATTAGGTTAAATATCCTCATTTCATATTTACTATCAGGTCTCTCTTGACCAACTCTTGTTTTCTTCTAGCTCTGACGATATTAAATTATTCGACGATCTTTTTAATGATAACAGATTGTTTCCACCTTTAAAACATCTGTACTAAATTCAACAATACCACAAACTTCTTCCTCTCCGAACTGCTATCCTAATATACAGGGTATCCCACGAAGAGGGCGCTATTTTTGAATTATTATGCGGAACATATGGAACACTCTACAAACTTGACACCTTACAATTATGTTACATAGATATGTTAGAAAAGAACGTTCGAGTTTCATTTTTTTATGGTCAAGCAAAACAAAATGGCGAAATAACAAAAAGAATATTAATCTTCTGGATAGAACCACTTCTTTCCATTATGTGTATTACCATCTGCTGAATCTCGATCAGCTGTTGTTTTGTTAACACACAACAATGAAACAATTTGGTAGCTGTGTTCAATCAATTTATGTGTTATATTTAACCTAGAAACAATGAATTTTTCAATTGAACAAAAGTAAAAAGTTTTTCTTGGGCTATTTGATTTTAAAAATGAATAAGATGTTTTCAAAGAACCTACTCAAATGTGGTTTCTACCTAAATGAAAATGAAGTCATAAATGAAAAACTATGTTAAATATGTTTATTTTCACCCTATAGTAACAGATGAATGAATGAGACCGATTGAAGAGGAATTGTTGACTTTTTTTGTTTCGTTGCTGTCAGTGCATAGCTATTGATAGACATCAATTCGAACAAAGGTCAACTTTATATCAATAATATTATATTACTGTTATTTTCTTTTCTTTCCTTTATTAGATTTTTCACATTTTCATGTTATCTGCAAATTAAAGTTTTAATTGTTATGCATAAAAACCATTTTGTTGAAAACGTACTATTATTTTGTTATTCAGTTATTTTGCTTTGATTAAGCATACAAAAAATGAAACTCTAAGGTAGTGTTTTTTACATATCTATGTAACATAACTGTAAAGTGTCAAGTTTGTAGAGTGTCCCATATGTCCGGCATTCTAAAATTGTGACCTCACTGTGGGATATTTCCCGTTTAGTATTGTTAGGATGATTAAGTCAAAGTTAAGTCTGCCTTTCTATAACACATTTCTTAGAATACGCTCATAATTAATAAAACCTCAGTAAAGTATTGCAATACTTGAATGTATATAATTTATTGTAACAATAATTATTTTTAATAATTTATTTTGTACATTTACATTTTAGGAAAAGAACAAAACTCATTTTATTTTGTTCTTTTAAAAGGTATAAATTACATTTAAATGTTTTGTTCACAAATGTAAACTTAAAATAAAATTTGAAAATATTTTTTTCAAAAATACCCTTATTAAATGAAACGCGTTTCACTGACAATGACGCCATCTTTAGTGATGGATAACTTACAATAATCAACCCATAACTCAAGCGACAGTAAGAGTTTAATTATTGTAACGTACGCAGCACTGTCAATGGCGATATTGACGTTGAATTTCTTTTGAATTAATAAACGTATTTGTGAGATTTGTTTTAACTTTAATTTTTAAACACCTAACCAAGACAAGCTCAATATTTATTTATACACAAATCGCCTTTCTTTTTGATTTTTAATAGGCAATAAACAACTAATTACCCCAATGAGACATTACGGTTGCTAGAATCCGTTTAAATATTAAAGTCCCATAAGGTTGCAGGTTAACTTCATACCTGGTTTAGTCACAATAGAAGATTTCCTGCAGACAATGTATGCTTCAATAAATACAAAAACTCTGAATTATTCATATTCATTCTAAATGTTTGCTTCTATTTTTATTTCCCAAGGTATTGTACGAATTAGTGAATGTATACGTCTAGAAAACAAAATATGAAAATGAATTATTGCAAATAGTGTGTATAAAATAGAAACAAATATATATTATAAAGTAAAAAGATGAGTTATTTATCCAACAAACGGTGTATAAAAATTGCAAAAACTTTTCCAGCCATTCATTCATAGAAATAATAATAAAAGAACCAAAATTAAAGATTTTTTGCAATGGAACAATTAAAATCAATATTAACTTGTGTCCTTCTGTCTGACGTTTGTTTTAAATTATTATTTTGCGTGTTAAGGATAACAAGCTCAACGCATGTAGCGCCTTCTTAGGTGTGTAAATTTTATTTTAAGGAGCAATTTGTTTACTAAGATACAACTTACCTTTTATAGAAAATTGTATATTCCATTTATTTATAGTTTTCTATATGAATCTTTCGTCTTATTTGATTACTGTAATATGTATTTTACATTATGTATTATATACATTTATTTAGTTTTAAATTTTAATCGATACAAATGATTTTTTTTTGTATAAACAGATCGTGTAATACGTATAGAGTAAAAATATTTATGAACATAGGCGGTACGTGTATGTATGTGTACAAGTAGACATGTACATGTGTATGCTGTGAATACATGTGAGTGGATATGTAAGAATGTATGTCTAAGTATGTGTGAACTTTGCTATATACGTTTGTGTAGGGGGTTTGGTATTACATAACATCAAGTAATAATTAACCAAGTGTGATATAGTTTTTATTTTGAAAATTAATTTTAAAACTTAACTTTAATTATATCGTTGTTTAATAAAGCTAAGTAACAATAACTGATAAAGTAAATTAGGTAATTAATTAAATTTACGTTTTAAGTAAATGAAATATATTAAGTACATACCTTGTTATCGTTTGTTGTTTTTTCAGAACTTTTATTTATGATTATGTAAGCAAGAATGTTTTTCTTTTCTTTTTATGTTTCCTTATATTGAATGTATCTAATTTGAATTTTTTTTCGTATTCTTTGGAAACAAATATATTTATTATAATGAACCAAGGATGAAATAGGGACCTAAACTTGCTTTGCTAGTATCCCCAGCGTCGAATTTGATTAAAATAAATCCTAAAATAGATTCTCAAGGTTCATTTTTATTTTTCGCCAATTATATTTCTGACTCACCAGTTATTTACGCTACTAATATTAGTCATTTACAATTTTGTGTACTTTATAGAATTTGCAATTTCAGTAAAAAAAAAAGAAGACAAATATAACAGAGAATAGTCAACATATCCTTAGGATTATTTTATAAGAAATCATGATATAAATTAATAAGAACAATATTTCTATACACAAATTGATAAAGTTCTCTTTGTAGAAGGTAAATTAAACGTATAGTAGAGAAACTTAATGAGGTTGTGGTGGTACACATGGATTGCAAATAAATTAACTGCTTTGTTTAGTGAGATCATATGACCAGAACACAATATTCAACTACAGTTAAAGGGTTAACGAGAAATGATTTAAATTAATAATACCGAACTTTTCCTCAAACCATAGTTTCAGAAGCAACAAAATCACAACATATTATCATTTATGTTTCATTTTCATTATTTATCGAATTCTAAAAGTGTTCACTCTTGTTTACTTTGCATTCACACAAAGTGAAAAAATGTATGTTTTCATTTCTTGTACCACTGAGCATAACCTCTCAGTCATCATCGCCTTATAAAAAAAGAAGAAAAGAGCATACAATAAAGATCCTATACCCTTGAATACTGTAATAGGTTTGGAAGAGAACAAGAGTTGGTCAATAGAGACCTGGATAAGAGCGATGAAACGGAGGGCTTTAGAGTACATGTAAAAGATGTAGATCCAGCTAGACCCTTCGGGAATGTCACACTTCACTGTAAGTAAAAACAAGAGTCTTTTGTAAATTTTTAGTATATATAAAAGATATTTCTTTATATCAATTTGTTTTGTATTTATACACAAAATTTTGTAAAGATTGACATAATTTTAATATTCCTATTAATTGTTGAACACTCGTAACTATTACGAAAGAGTGCTAACGATTAACACCAAAACAAGTTACAAATCATTCATTTTATTTTAACAAAGACACATTTTCATTTCTATTGTAAATTTATTTAGTTTATTTCTACAAAAATAAAAATAAAATTGTCTTTTTCGTTCAGTTTAGATGCTAATTCGACATATGTGTTTGAAGGAGAAAGTTGCTACAATGAAATGTGTTTGTCATTTTAATAATAATTGCAATAATAACTCCCTTTAGTTACTCACTTGTATTGTATATGCGTGTGTAAATCACGAGGTAGCCTAGCTGGATCTACACCTCTCTTCATGTAGTCTTGGGTTAAATCCTTCCTATCAAGGTTCTCTTTGTTAAACTTTTATTCAAATTAAAAATTCAAAAGATTTATTTTCCACAACTTTACAGAAAGGTACAGTAAAAAATCTAGATAATATTTACGTAAAAAAAATATAAATATGTAAGTATTTTTATAGTTAATTACGAAGGATAATGATCCTGAATGACTACTTAAATAGCTGAAAAACCCGTCGTAAAATCATGCGACTTATAGGCTATTGGATGATAAGTTACTTCTTAATCATAATAGTTTGTATGGTGAATATAAATATAAAAAAATAAAATAAACATTGTTTTTTGAAAATAACTACATAAGGAAAAATAATAATACTTATACACAATAAATAAAACGTTAACAATTTAATAATATGTGATAATATTACGCCATCACAATCATGGTTTAGCCTAGTGTGCTCTACCCTTTGGGCTTCACCCCACTGCACATTGCCTATCATTGAAGCCGAAGTTGGTAAAGAAGTGGAGTTATAAAATTAGATAATAAATTCCGAATGCTTCTATCTAGGTAATTGTGTAGAGGCTGTTAAAATTTTTCGTATGATTAAAAAAATGTAATAAATTTTAATATGAAATTTTACAATCGTGTCAAAATTTATTTAAGAAATATTTTAACACAGGCTAGTATGTACATTTTAAACGTTTAATTATTCTTTAGATACAACCTGAGTGCTGTCACTCAGCACCAACATGGGTGTTTTATGAATAAGAAAATATTTCATTGCCAAAACTGAACGCAGTTTTAGAGTTTTGGTTTGAAGTTGTACAAAAAATTACCACAACGTTTTATATCTGTTACCAGGCTGAAATGATTTTTTTTTTCTTTTTCAGTTTAAATTACTTGGAACTGTTAAAATATTATGTCTGTATTTTTTATTAGTATTACGTTTTTATTTATTTGTAATATTGTGTACTCTAACTATATAAAATTGTATTTATTTACAATTATGGCAATACAAATGTGTACTTCAGCTTTGCTAACTGAGAGAATAAATACAAATAAAACAATTTTAGAGAGTTTGGAAAACTGAATGGTGTTTGTTAGGTTAGTTTAGGCAGTAATTGTTATTCCTAAATTGTTTTAGAAATTCATTTCCAGTTGTAATTCATTTAAATATTTCAAGTGTAAAATTACAAACTTATTTTGTTATTAAATTAACGTGACAAAAATAACATTTAATTAATTTAATTTTAACTATTAAAGGTTAATAAAATGTTGTTGTTTCATAAGAAAAGACAAATCCAGTAAACATTTGTTGAAAGGAATAAGACATCTGGTTAGAAGAATTCTGATTGAATCAATATCAAACGAAATCTAAAAGATAAACATCTTATCGTTGTCGGAAAATATTTTAGTGTCCGAGTCTTGTCTTCAAAGAAATGGTAATGCTTAAATATGTCTAAAACATTATTTTATTTATTTATGTTGAACTTTCTTTGAGTAAATTTTGGACACTGGTATTTTCTTCTCATGAAAAACATGATGTGGTTTTAGTATAACTGAAACTGTATCATAATATCTTTAATTGTTTATCGAAACGGTTTTATAATCAAAGTGCATATTGATGATTAATTGATTACCGGATAGTTGGCGTTTTGTGAACATTTACCCAATTAATGAACTACTTAATGAACCTGCATCTTATAGGCCAATTTCACTCCTTCCAATTGTTTCGAAGGTGTTTGAAAAACTATTGTTGAGAAGGCTAAACCCTATCATTGAGGAAAATAATCTAATACCTGCCCACCAGTTTGGGTTTAGAAAAAAGCATTCCACAATTGACCAAGTGCACAGAATAACCAACATTATTGAAAATGCATATGAAGGAAAGAAAGTTTGCTCTGCCATTTTTCTGGACGTGGCCCAGGCTTTTGATAGAGTCTGGCACGAAGGACTAATTTATAAGCTGAAAAACATTTTACCAAAGCCATACTTTGAAATTTTACAATCCTATATCAACGGTAGAATGTTTTGGGTAAGACAAGAAGGAACATATTCCAGTATGAGAGAAATTAAAGCAGGAGTGCCCCAAGGTAGTGTCTTGGGTCCGGTTCTATACCTTCTATTTACAGCTGACATCCCGGAATCGGAATGTGCCACAATTGCCACCTTTGCCGATGATACGGCTATACTAGCTATTGGCAATAGCAGTGAAGAAACAGCCACAAAACTCCAGCTAACGTGTGATAATCTAGTTAACTGGATTAATAAGTGGAAAATCAAAATTAACGAAGGAAAATCGGTGCATGCTAACTTTGCCTGCAAAAAGAATAATTATGTACCAATTTCAATCAGCAATACAATCATTCCTTTCAACAATACGGCAAAGTACCTCGGGATGAACTTAGATGCGAAGCTTCGGTGGGCCGAACATATAAAAAAGAAAAGAAAGGAGCTTGATGCTAAATATAAGAAAATGTACTGGCTGTTGGGAAGGAAATCGCAGCTGTCAGTCCACAATAAACTATTATTGTACACGCAGATCCTTAAGCCGGTGTGGTCCTATGGGATACAACTGTGGGGATGTGCAGCAAAAACTCATATTAACAAAATACAAGTCTTCCAGAATAGGGTTCTGAGAAATATTGTTGATGCCCCATGGTATTATCGGAATGATGACCTACATAGAGATTTGAAAGTCTTAACTGTTAAAGAAGAAATCAAGAGATTGGCAGCAAAGCACAGGGACAGAATTAATTCTCATGTAAACGCGGAGGTTCTGCAGCTTCTGGATGACATGTGCCCAGAGAGAAGACTGAACAGGAAACTTCCCTTTGATCTACCTTAACAGATTAATTGTAGTGTTGTAGCGCATATGTAATGTTAGAAAATGGGGTGACTCCATTGGGAGATCCCCAGCACAAATCGACAGTTATTAGATACATATTGTAAGTTAGTCGCCTAGCGACTAGTAACAATCTTAATAAAAAAAAAAAAAAAAAAAAAAATTTACCCAATAGTAAACTTGTTTAGTTATTTGTGTGTAAGAATACCCAAAAGTGACGGTTTTCCAAGCGAGAGAAAAGGTTTCCAGCACCACGCAAGTTTTGAAATGGCAATTTTTGGATGAATTACACACAGAGTTTCAGATTGTTAAGGTGGAAAATCAAAACAAATTATATACAAGGGGTGCCGAAAAGTCTGGAGCAGCCATTTTTATGGAATAACCCTTTTGAAGTGCGCTTTACAGCATTTATCTCTGCTTAACGAGGCCTTTAAAATGATATACATTATAACAAAACGAAATTTGTTATATTAATTTATTTCTTTGATTACTCTAATTTAATCGAGCCCACACGTTGGTGCGCCAAATATAACAAAACGAAGTTTGTTATATTAAATTTTTAATCTACTATTTATTTTAAAATTTTTTGAATAATAATAATTATTAGATTTAATACTTCAATATTATTTTTGATTACCTGTTATTTGTTTAGTTCTTCCTAAATCTGCATAATGTGGAAACATAAATAATACACCTGACACAATATATATCGCTTAAAGAAAATCTTAATTTATTTAATCAACATATCAAAAAATGATAAGAAAAACGTACATTTATTCAATTAGTGTCTAAATTTACTTCACTCATTCCTCAAGCATTCCTTAATGTTATGTAAGATACAAAATTATCTTAACTAATTGTCCTTTCCTATGCTAGACTCTATAACTAAAAAACATCAAATTTCCACAATATGGCGTATATTTGAATGAAATTAATCTGTTATTTGAATTACTTTATCTTTACCACAATTAATAATGCTTTTAGCACACAAACAATTATTCCTTTACAAAATTAAATTTATTAAAATCTTTATTCAATTTGTTAGTTATTAATTTATTTTCTAGCTCTTTTTAATTATTTAATTAATTCTCTTATCTCTTTATACGGGTCGTTAGGTTCTTTTATGGCTCAATTAAAGTGAATTATTTTTGAAAGTGAATTTATAATTTTAGTGAACATGAATTAAAATTGTACTTATCGTTGGAACAGCCTTCCCCTTTGATCGACGAAAACACTCTCCACAACACAACACAATGATGGCTTTAAATTGATTTAGATATATAAAAAAACAAAACACTCCACACACTATCTCCAACAACTTAATCCTGGAATTCGAACTGGTGCTCCTCTCCAAGTATCCACTGGCGATGAATTAGATCCTCCAACTCTTCTCTCGACAACTCCTCCAAAATATTTTAACCTGCTCCAAAATCTCAACAAAACTTTGAATAAAACTACTAAACTCTCTTTTCAACTTTGATTCTCAACTAATTAATCTACTCGACGTATTGACACAGAGAACCCTAGTCTCGTGGTCAATATAACTCCGCTTTGTCTGGCCCACAGAATACTCTCTGTGCCAGGACCTCTCCTCACAACTCCAGATTTTAGACTCCCTTACTTTTTTTAAAATTTTTGACGCCAAAACCTCTCCCTTCTTCCCAACACTTCCCTTAGCTTTCACTCCTCTGATTAGCTCGCTGAATTCTAGATTTCTCCCCAGATGTTGTACTTTTTTCTTAGTGGCTGTATTTTTTAAATTCGTTAGCTTTCACCATGTGGCTGGTTTCTGATTGGCCGACCAATTTCCTTTTGTCGGTTTCTCATGTTTTTTTAGAAGTACCGTTATACTTTCTAGCGTGTCCCATCAGGTCTCTCACCCTGTAGATTTCTCTTTTTTGTTTTTTATACATCCAGCTGCGTGACATAAAATCTTCCGTTAGGTACCGTGACAAATTGTTTAATGTTAGCACGTGTACACTACAAGGTTAGCGAAACTGCCTCTTTTCTCTTTGGCACGCTTTCTCTCCTAATTTGTTGTGCACAGATGTCCTTTTGATTTTTTAAAATAATATTTTCTGTTACCAGATGATACTAGTTGTCCTTTATATTTCTATCATTTAATTTAGATTCCCCTTTATATCGTAAGTTACATGTAATTACTCATTATTATAGAGATCGTTGTTATCCTTTTTATTATTTATTTATTTGATAAAACGATATCGTTATAACATAATCAACCTATGGTTCCATTTAAGATGCTCTACTATCTCCTTGTGGGCTGTCACCCATTGGAGGTGAAGAGTCGGTAAGAGCCTTAGAATATAGTTCTTTAGCTCCCAAATAGATTTGCAGAGTTTTGCTCTTCTTGCCAAATTAATATGAAAGATATTAAGCTGTCTCCAGACTTTCAGCAGCCCTGAAGAAGAAATGGTGTGTTTCAGATGATATCTCTGTCATCCTTGATTCGTAAGTATTAGATGCTGGCTAATGGTTTATAGTTACGTAACTCCTAGTGGGGTGTTTTACCCCTAATGCATATATCTGTATCCAAGAAGCCTAGAGTTATGAATTTTTTAAATCGGTTTGGGATATGTCTGATAACGCGGGCTTTGAAAATGTTCCACTCCAAGGGTGTTTTTACTCCTAAAACAAGTATCACATATTTGTTTTTATGGGTCGATTTTGATCAAAATTGGTGTGTTGCTGTATTTGGGCATAATTTATTTCCATAGCACCACCATTAAGGTTGTGCAAAAAAAAAAATATGTATACAACTATCTCAACTATCCCCAAGTTAAACTGGGGCCATCAGCTAGTTCTGTAATACATATAAGGACGTTGATTCTCTATTATTTAAGTTTATAAAAATAATATTCCTTGCTATAAATAAAGTCCTATGAAACACAACTGGTTTTGATTTCGTATCACTTTCACTTTAGACTCAACGTTATGGAGTAACATCACGTACTGAAATGCTTTTTACAATGGGCCGCTATATCTGGAAACAGTTTATATTATGCTAACTCTCATCCAGTAATGTCAAGTTGAATTTTATCCCAGTCCATTTAATGGCCATAAAATATATACACAAATATTGTTACAATATTAATATGTTCAAGTATTTCCTTGTTATAAGTTTTGAAATCTACAAACCACTTTATGATATTAGATAACTGAGTTCTATGTATATATATATATACAAAGTACATATATATTATGAGTTCTTATATATATTATGAAGTACAATTTACAAAAAAACATTTTAAATTACCGAAAAACCCATGCATTTTAAACGTACTTTAAAACGGTTGTGTCAATCAAAACATGGAAGAGTTAAAGTTATTTAGTTAAGCAAATCTGATAATGTTAATTTAAAAATAAAATAGGAATATTTACAGAGTGTTTCTGAATTATTTTGTCAAGCTTCGGGTGCTGATTAATCACAAAAAAATAAATAAATGTTCATATGAACATGTCTCCGAAACTGCCATGTTTCAGACAATCCACCATTTTGTGTTTTTACAAAAAACAATTTAGATTTTGAAGTAAATAAGATATTGAGTTGATATTTGGCGTACACGTTTTTTATTTATTGTTTTACAAGTGTAAAAAACGAATATTGTATTTATTATTATTTTCAAAATGGCGGCAGTTAGATTTTTTATTGTTGAATATTTTAAAAATGGCGAGACATTCAATTTAAACAATACGAGTTTCCTTTGGGGATCTACCTATAGTGAGTAGGGGCTTGGCAATCCTGAGCCTTTAACCGAATCTATATCATTTTCATAAAGTAATGAGTTAGATCCCTCTTTCTCATTTTTTCTACCAGGTCTTTTTAGACCAATTCTACTCAGACCCTCACGGTATTCCAGGGATGAGGGTTTTTATTTAATGTTCTATTCCTTTTTTAAGGGCGACGATGAATGATAGGGTTTTAACCTTTAAACAACAATAAAAAAAATTAACCACAAACTTCAGTTTCTTTTATCTTTAATAAGAACCGGTTTACTTTAAAATAGAAAGTCTTCTTCCCAGAAAATATTATTTCCTTATTGAAGGTTTGACGAGATCTCTGTTTATTCTTATAGAAAAAGATACAATGTATAAGTTTAATCCTGAAAAACATCAACAGGACAAGTTGTATGTTACTTATGAGAAGATACCTTATTTCAATACCTACTGTTGAATTATTTTGTCATCTAATTTTGGTAAAGTAAATGCATCTAACCAGGTTATTATAATAATATTATGTATATTTAGCCTGTGTTATTGAATAAGTGAGAAATGTAAAAGTTCATTAACCATGTTTAAAAACAATTTTTTTTGTTGTTTAAAGACGAAATATCTGTATACGGTCATCATCTTATGAAAAAAAGGATGATAAATTGAAGACCCCTATCCTAAATACTCTATTAGTGTCCGAGTTGGAACAGAACAAAAGTTGGTCAAGTAAAACCTGATAAGAAAGGTGAATAATACCCAACTAACCCAAAATTAAATGAAAACAATTAGATCAGAATAGGATCCCTTGGAACCCTACTCGCTCGTTCCCAGTAGAGTGAAACCTGTTGATAATTGTCGTAGAATTGTAACAGTAATGGGAAGAATATTGGAGACGTAATAGTCAAATATCAAGAGTACAGTTATCTGATACTCTGTTTTTTATTCCAGAATTGATTTTGAATTGGTCTATGTTCCAAATCACTATGAACGCATTATATGAAGTCAGAAAAGCATGACAATTGGAATTTCATTAGAGATAAATGTATCTAGACAAGCGATTTACTATCATTGAATGAAAACAACTTTGTGGATATATGACGTAAGTAACTCTATGGTGGGAATTTTGTATAAATTATTTTTATTTTATCATTATAATCCTTAATTAATCATTGTAAACTTTGTATTAACCTAAAATTTAAAGTAATAAGTTTTTCTAATCTGAGAATGATTCATTTTTTAACTGACTTAAATGATCATGCTGCAACTCTACTTTAAAATAAATACTATTTATTTCATAATTAAAAAAAAGTACTTATTTATCTTTTATCGGTTACACTGCAAAACACTGCGAAAACGAAAAAAATTAAAAGAACTTTTTTGTAAAGCTGAAATGGTACGAATATGATTATATTATTAAACGTACCTTACCTTTACAGCCCTTGTAGGGTCTTGGGTTCCTTCAGCTCAGATTATCATTCAGGTTATCCATTCATTTCGTTCTCAGTCTTTTACTCAATCTCCTATATCCAGTGTTTCCCTCCGGAACTTCCATAGATCTCCTCCATACTTCCATTCGCTGTAATTGACAAGCCCATCATCTTTCCTCTTTTCATACTGTAGGTAATTTATGTCAAGAAAATAGTCGCGCAGAGGTGAAGAAACAGAGTCAAGAAGAAGGGAGGGGCAGGATGAAGGGAGTAATTACTCTCTCTAAGGTATTACCCAAGCTGCATAATTTCTGCCAGTTATAACCTTGATTAGTTAATACAAAAAATAATAAATGAACTTTAAATAAAACTATAAACTAAAAATTGTTTAAACGATCAACGTCTTTGAACTTATCACAAAAATACCCAGCAAATTAAAAATGAACTTGAAATAAAACTGTAAACTAAACTTTCTGTAAACAGTCAATGTTTTTGAATGGTAGATAGCGAATACCGGCTACAAGGAACTGTAAGCAACAAGGATCGCGGGGCTACTGTCAGGTAACTTCCATACAGTGCATGTCAGCAGTCTCGACTCCTACTACAATTCCATCACCTTATCATTAGTCTGTGACCTCCACTCATCTCATCCTTTAACCTTTTCAATTATTCAGATACACTTTCAAAAGTCCTTTACCACACTTGGGAATAAACAAAAAACAAAATTTTTTGTCAAAAGTAAAATGTTTATTCCTATTAAACCCTTATAGCTATTACAACAACAAAGTTTTCATCTTTAGAGGGAATCTTAACAAAGACTAAATTAAAACTACTTACAACTAAAGTGACCAGTTTCTCTACCCCACTCCTCTGGTGCATTGACCTATCAACAATGCACCAGAGGTTGATACACTTTAAGTGTATCTGTATATATTGTCACCACAGTGCTCTGGTCTTTGTTTTTCAATTAATATTCTCAACACCTTCCCCTCCCAAATCCTCTATCTCTTGTCATTTCCCCTAGTAAATACCTGACTAAAATTCATCTAGTTACATTTAGAATCATTAAATTAATATCCAATAGATTACATTATTAAAAAAAAAACACTTCCCTTTTTTTCCATTCTTTCACTCTATCTAATATCCCTTGATATATGAGGTATGTGCATGCAATTTAAAACTGAATAAAACAATGAAAAATCGGATGAAGTAAAATGAAGACTAAGGGGAGGGAAAATCTTATTTGAGATGTTACGGACATCGATAACAATTTCAGTAGGATTGATGTGAGACACGTGTCTGTCTTGTTGGTGTCAGCAATATTTGTTCACGTTTATTAAGATTCATCACAAAGCGTTTCTATGTTATAGAATTCATTTTACACTGAAGGAAAGTATTGCAACTTGAAAATTAATTTGATCACGTCATGTGCTTATTCTGTTCTTCACTTTGAGCACCTCAATAAGCAAAATATGTCGGAACCAGTTTCCTAAAAATGGATTTGTCTGAAACAAGTCTTCTGTATAACTAATATTAATTTATTTACTACTTAAAAAATATTTTTTAAAGTAATTTTTACTTTAACTCATTTGTTTATTACACGGAATGTTATGTTATGAGTCACTAAATCGATGTCTAGTTTTTAAACCATATATTCGTTTATAAAGGATTAACAAAATATTGTTTACAGTAGTGTTAGTTTAACGAAAAGTTTATAAGGAGATATATTACACGCCAACATCCAGAAAAGCTCGTCGTTGAGTTATTTACAAAGAAATTTCACATATATATATATTTGCTGGAAACAAGAAACAAACCTAAATTGTCCAATATATATACACATTAAAATTTTCGTTACTGTTGAGACCGACAGTTCTTGGTAGAATTCCATGTTTAAAGATAATAAAACAAAATTTTTTATTTTGTACTATCCACTTTTTATTAGTCTAGCCGACCAAGGGTTTCGCCTGCTAAGGCATTGACGAAACTGTATTACAGACTTATCAATAAGAAAAAGTGGATATTACAAAATAAAAATAAAATAGTGTTTTATTATCTTTACACATTAAAAAAATAATTGCATCATTTCCTAAAAACGTAAATTATTTGTTAATCAACTATTTCTTGCAATATTTAGAAACTTATTACACCTAATTTCCTCGCATTGCAATTATTAATTTCAAAAGGAAAAGTTTAGACGGAAATATATTTCACAACCAAATTCAACAGAAATAAGTAACTCGAAATTGACTAATTTACATTGGAATTTTACATTTACCAACATTGTATCTTCATTATTAAAGTTTGGTTGCTGCAACTTCTCTCTGTTAACTAAGAAATTTATTTGAACTTCTTGTAAGGTAAGACTGACTTTAACTAAATTATTACTTAATTCACTTTTAAGTAATACTGGCGTAGGAACATTGCAGTTGATTGAGTTTATTTCTCGAACTTAATGAGACGGAATAATGCTTATTAGGAAACACAACTCATCGATGCTAGATTTAAGACAATTATGTATCGGGACGGTTACTTTTTGGTGACAATATAATATCATGTCAACAGTAAATAAAAAAAGAAAATTACACATTTGTGTTCTGAAAACGAAAACTCAAGTAAATGCAATTGAAGTTTTAGAGATAAGCGTAGATATCTCCGTCAATTTATTCGCTTTGTGTTATGTTTTGCGGCCTCCGAGATACGGATGTAAAACAGCAGTTATGTTATTGGTACAATTCCAATTCATACATTCAACCATTAGGCGCGTGTTGGTGACAGGTCTGCCGGACCTCATAACTATACTACTATCACATTATTTTCTCAAGAGGTCAGGATTTGAAATTACATTTTTGACCATAACTTTGCTATTTGTAATCGTAGGGACTTGAAGTTAGTACCATTACATGTAGAATTAAAATATGCCAATTTTTATCTAATTTAATGTGGTTACAAGTTGAATTAAATACAAGATATGAACAACGAACTGTTTAAAATACCTAACATTGTGAATTTTTTAATAGGGTTCTATATACAGCACTCTAAAATTTACATGTTCCTAACCTAATTTTTGTGGCCGCTATTGTGCTTACGTACAGACTACAACGACAAAAAACCACAACTACAAAACGAGAACCTCAACAACAAAGAGAATCATAACAACAAAGAGAATCACAACGACAATGAGAACTACAACGACAGAGAATCATAACGACAATGAGAACTACAACGACAACGAGATCTACAACGACCGAGAATCATAACGACAAAAAGAATCATAACGACAATGAGAACTACAACGACAACGAGATCTACAACGACAGATAATCATAACGACAAAGAGAATCACAACGAAGATGACAACTACAACGAAAGAGAATCATAACGACAATGAGAACTACAACGACAATGAGAACTACAACGACGATGACAACTACAACGAAAGAGAATCACAACTACAAAGAGAATCACAACAACAATGAGAACTACAACGACAATGAGAACTACAACGACAATGAGAATTACAACGACAGAGAATCACTACGACAAAGAGAATTACAGCGACAATGAGAACTACAACGACAATGAGAACTACAACGACGATGAGAACTATAACGACAGAGAATCACAACGACAAAGAGAATCACAACTACAATGAGAACTACAACGACAATGACAACTACAACGACAATGAGAATTACAACGACAATGAGAATTACAACGACAATGAGAATTACAACGACAATGAAAACTACAACGACAGAGAATCACAACGACAATGAGAACTACAACGACAATGACAACTACAACGACAATGCGAATTACAACGACAGAGAATCACAACGACAAAGAGAATCACAACTACAATGAGAACTACAACGACAATGACAACTACAACGACAATGAGAATTACAACGACAGAGAATCACAACGACAAAGAGAATCACAACTACAATGAGAACTACAACGACAATGACAACTACAACGACAATGAGAATTACAACGACAATGAGAATTACAACGACAATGAAAACTACAACGACAGAGAATCACAACGACAAAGAGAATCACAACTACAATGAGAACTACAACGACAATGAGAAATACAACGACAATGAGAATTACAACGACAGAGAATCACAACGACAAAGATAATCACAACGACAATGAACCACATCGACGGAGAATCACAACGACAATGAGAACTAGAACGACAAGATTGATAACCAAAACGACAACCACAATGATAACGCCGACGGATGCAAGTCCAAAATCACTTTTTCTGTTCTTGAAGCTATAAAACGTGAATTTCCTTCCCAAAGAGATTGAAACTTATTGCGATTACCAAACTTATCCCACACTTCGTACACTAAGTAAAAAACTATACTTTGCACAGATTAGGATGTTGTGACTTTTGTTCGACTGATTATTCCGTGTATCAGCTGATTACAGTGCAGTCGTTGTCAGATTTGTAATTGATAAACTCCTACTTTACATTTGAAATTTTAAAATCCTGTTTTACGACAATTTAGTGGTACATGTAACACTTATCTAAAATTAGATCCATTTAAACAATACAAAAAATGTTTAATATAACTATAACGGTTTAATGGTTGTTAAGCTGTTTTGACTACTCTCTATCTACATTTAACATTGAAATAGGTTCCTCATACCTGTCACACAGACAGCAATTAATTGGAAGAGGGAAGCTGGTCCATTTTACATGGCAGGTTCATAGTGGAATATTTAAGCCTCTTGTCAAAATATAAACATTGATTTTTTTTTTTAGTTTTAATAATCTGTTGTAATATTGATTGACATATCTCTTCCTAATAATTGTTTCAAAAATTGACATATCAAGCGCGTGATATCGGCAAATACTTCCATTAACAAGACTTTTTGTTTTATGACAGAAATATCAATTTAAATCATTAAACATTTGTTTATTTTGTTATACGTATATAATATATATATACATACATACATATATATATATATATATATATATATATATATATATATATAATTAATTGCCCCAGCTTGCTTAGCTTATGATATGACGTAAACACGTCTTAAGTGTAAATTGTAATTTAATAATATCGAGATTTCAATGACGCAAAGTAAAGGTTCATTTGGTTTTCCCTTAAACTGTTTTATTTTTTGACAGTCAATTATACAAAACAATGTTCAATTTAATTTGACGTAAACTGTATTGTATCAGCTGTTATGAAATTATTAACATTGGTTAGAAGAGTAAATGATATTTAAATGGTTTACCAGTAAAATTTTTATTTTTCCACCGATAACTCACGAACTGGTGGGTTTGGTGAAATGGCAACCAATATATTTTGTTTTATTACTTGAAACAAATTTGAGTATTTTCTTTTCCTTCTTATGACAGCTTTGCCCAAATTTTTATCAAACAAACGTTTAAAAGAATCCCAATACATGCCAAATAATTCCCACATTTTTTTTTAAAAATTGGGTTAAACGTTTAATTGTTATTGGACATTAATACAGAGAGAGATATCTTTATAGAAAGCAATTCAACGTAAACTCTCAGGCGCAAATTGATGTTACAAGCCATTGTACATTCCGCGTTTAAACAAAATAAAAACAAGAAAGAAAAAAGACTTATAATACCTAAACGTTTTGAGACTATCCTCTGACCATAGCGGAAACTAAAACTAATTCCATTACCTTAGAAAATAACTTAAAGTTTGGTTTGTCACTTGATAACGGGAGTTCATTAAGTTTCTCTAAGCTTCGTGTATTTACTTTAATGTACATAAATGATGGAAAACGCCTGATAAAACCATATTCTTAATACGAACAATCAACTAACTTTATACTAGAATGAAATAAAGAATGCATTTTGTTTGTTATCTACTATTTTTTTTTACTGGAAAACTTAAATTTATTGTTAAATGAATTATTTACTAATCATTTAATGATAATTGTACATTACAGTTTATTATTTTAAGCAGTAATTTTTATAAATGAGGTAGGGTATTCCGGTTATTATAAAACACAATGGACGTCAGTGAGAAATTACAATTAAGCTGATTATGAAATTCTAGTTAGCTTATTTTCAGACTAACTATTCATTAGCACAAAGAAAGAATAGTTGGTATTATATATTATTTGTAAATATTAAGTACAGCTGTTAACTGCATTTGTTATTTAAATTTAATGGCAGTATGTAAATAGTTGAATGAGTTTAAAACAAATTGGTAGTACTTACTCAGTACCAACATACAATGCAACACAAGCAGATAATCTAAATGTAACGCCCGAAAGTTAGTTTCTTGAGTCTTGTTGGACATGGTAAATTGTATTGGTACTACTGGTATTTATTCCCATAAGTAGGATCTCACTGTTTATTTTGTGGCACTTCCCGCCTTTGTTGGTTGCTTCTTCTCTCAGGATTGCCAATCTTTCTGAGTGGCATGTTTGACCTTTCTCTGCAACATTTATTATCTCCGTATTGTCGAGTAAATCTTGACAAAGCTGAGGACTCCCCTTGCTAATCGGACTAAGACCATGGTCTATTTTATCACACAGTTGTGTTGACAATCCACACAAACTTGTATCTTTCATTTATTTCTCTCGATGTTTATCCCATGAACAGCTACAGTAAGGATGATGGTCCACCAGTCTAGAGTCCAGCTTGGCCGGGTAAAGCTAAATACTGTAAAAGATCACCAAGTATCCCACAGGCCCTGTATGCCCGGCCCCATTCACCCCACCAGCACAGGTCGTTATACACTGTAGACTTTGACTGAAAACAGAAGAAAGGGCGCAATAAGACTTAGTAGGGGAGTTAGGATGAAAAAGGGTTGACAGAACAGATTAAGAAAAATGAACCTAGAACGAAAGTGCGAAGTAGTGCAGGTCACAGGAGACACTTCAGAAGAACATCTTACAGGAAGCTGTTACAGTGGATGCCCACAGGGCAGACTTCACCAAACATTACGCCAATGTTACGCCATTACTACTGAAACAAAAGTAACATTGTTAAATGTAAACAATCAAGTTCTAAGTTCTGTTTTAACAGAAAAGGTCATCTGTCACCGTCACGAGAAATAAATTAAAATAAAAACAAAAATATATCTTCGTTGAGAAATGTATCTCTAAATTAGATTGAGGTCAGGAAACGAGCGTGTACATAAAAACCCCGTAAATAAATTCTAACAATTCGTTATGTAGGACATAAACGAAAAGGAAAATAAATATAAGTTAAGCCACTACACATCGTGCCTTCTTTAAAGGACATTAACAATGAAAAGACAGTTACTTTCAAAATTATGTATACATTTTAAATTAATGAACCACTTTTATTTTGTATGATAATTCATATATGTGAGTCGATTAGATAAGAAAAGGATTCAATTTATTTCAAGAGGTAATCAATTTTATCCTTACACCTAGTAGGTTTTTCCTAGAAATAGAGAAAAACCTAGCCATTATCGACAAGTTTAATAGAAGACATTAAATGAATCGTGAGTTGTACCAATGACTACATAAATACTAGTATTTATTTAGTCATTGGTTGTACTTAGTTCATTAACCCTGCTGGGTCATTTACCTCAACCCCCCCCCCCCAATCTTCACTCTCTTTATTGTACTTCAATTTCTTGTTCATTGTGTATTTATAAATAGTTGTCAAAACTTTTTAAGTATCAGTTGTCCGAAGATGCCAAAACAATTGTATCATATTTATATTATTAAATTTTTGAAACTTTAGCTTCAGTGCTTTATTTAATCATGAGTGTTTAAATTATGTATCGATGTGAAGTCATCGATAACTGAAGTTATCGCTACCGGTAAATTCATAAATGACACCTTATCGGCTCACTATAGCGTCTACGTTTTAGGTTGGATACCTCTATTTAATCACTTCTATCAGATCTCTATTGGAAACAAAACTATTACAAAATGTCTCACAAATTGAGTTTGACAAATCAAGGTCACTCTGTAATAAATATCAACAAACTGTATTTCCTCTTTATCCAAAACACAATATGGTGGAAAACAAACATTTTGCAATATACGAAATTAGCTTATTTTATAATTTGTAAAGTTATTCCAAATTATCTTTTTTATCACACATGAATTAAACACTGAATAGAAAATATATATCCTAAAATATTGAAAAGAAACATCATAAAAAAAAAGTTGGATTTATAGAAGATCTCATCCAACAAACTGTAAATTCATTTTTAACTGCTTATGTTTATGCAGTGCAGATATTTTATATCCCATTCTTGCAAAACGATACATGGATTAAAATGAGTACACCGTTCCACCTTTCCTGGGAAACTGGGAAATATGGAACAACAAACTCATTTTAATTATAACATTCCTAATTGAGATAAAAATGATATACAAAAAAAAAAATACGATAAGGAAATTTAAAAAAATGAACAACATTTATATATGAATTGTAATATGGCTTTTAAAGAATTTGATTAGTATTATTTCATTTTTAAATAATTCTTCTTAAATTTTCTCTCCAGTCCAGCAGAGATATTACTGTCGAAAATATGTCATAAAATATTTTTTAAATTTTATATCTGGAAGAAAACCAATCAGTATCAATTTTTTTAAATAAAAGCAAGCAAAGTTACTACCAACATGCTGCCTTAGTAATAGAAACTAGTTTACAAATATTTTAAAACCAAACATTTTACCTTTAAATTTAGAAGAATAGTGACACACTTTCCTTATAATGATAAACTAGAAACCAAGCTGTCAATACTAAGTAGACCTTGCAAAACAAATGACAGTCATTGACAGATATTGTCTATTATTTTCTAAAACATGTAACGCATTATTTATCTCCTTCTCACACTGTGTCTCAGTGCAGCCTGCAGTCAATAAACATATGTCTACACCGTATATACCATTACACTCACTTATCTGCTAAACTACTTTATGTTTAAATATATAGTAGGGGTATTGTTATATTATATTAGCAGAAAAATTTATATTACAAATATAGTTTTATCTTCGCTCACCAAAATGTTAAAAAAAGTTGTGTAAGCTATTTTAGCCATTTATAAAATTAACTAGATTTATTCCAAAGATCCTTATAGGGATTAATATTATTTCGAGGTTAAGAAAATTTGTGACTTGCTATAATTTGAAAGCGTGTTTACCCTAATGTTAAATATGTTACGTAACAAAGAGTTTGAATCTTTCTCCCATATGGCGGCTCCTAGCTATAGTCAGTCTCGACATCTGCTCTTTATTCCACGACACTAGCCAACTTTGATTACGGTCAACAGATAAGATTCAAACCGTAGCAAATTTTAGTGAACAATTTAGGACCAAATGTTGGTCGAACGCGTTACGTTCATGCAATACGTAAGAAATTCATTACTTCTTGAAATCCAGTTTTACGGTATTTAATGAACCTCGGGGTCACCAGTCCCACCAGTTAGGGGGTTAACCGACCATTTTCGGGAGACACAGGAAAGCTAAGAAAAACTTACAAACTGTAGTCGTACAACTGCTCTCTCTCCTGTCGCTACAAACACACTACGATTTACTTGTCCGGGAGTTCGTGCAGCTTGGAAATGCCGGGTCTTGCTAACAACGAAAAATAGGGGCAATGTATACAACCCGCAACACATCAATGTAGCATAGGAAAACGAAACAGGGGTGCAAAAAACTAAATTTACCACAACATATAAATTATTATAAAAGGATTTCAGAAGAAGTTTCATGTAAGTCATTTAGTACTATTTTATATACATTATTAGGGTACATAACTACTAAAATAAATAGTGTTAATGCACAAACTTTCTCACTCAAAAAAGTCTAAATAAGAACAAACCAAAAAAAAAAAAAAAAAATGTCAGTTAGTAGTAAAAAATTTAAACGAACCATAGACGACGTTTTTGAAAAGCAAAATTCATGAATTTAAAATAAGAACCTAAATGATTTTTGTCAATGTACATTTTTGTTTTTACCAATTCCTGAACGGTAATAATCTTTGTCTTACGATTTTACACGCAAGTTTGGGTCATTTATCATTAGATTTTTTGAAATTTGAACGAAACCAGTAGGGTAAATTTGATAAATTACTTATTTATAACAGTGTCTTGGCAGTTATTTTAAAAAATAAACCCTATAATACAACAACCGGTATTTTTGGAGAAAAGGCGACCACTATGTTTGGATTGGGTTCTTAGCGATAACACGTAACCAAATCGTAATTTCCTATGTTTTTGATATGACAAGTACCACCAAATATATATAAAAGTATTCCAAGATATGGTCAAAATAAACCCTCTAAAAAAGGTACGCCCGTTTCGGCTGTAAACAGTATAGAAAACGAATACATTCGAAAAAATTCGTTATCGATTTTTTTTTACCCATCACATAATCCGTACAGATAAAAAGTACAAATCATACTCTTATTCTTACCATTAATAAAACAAATAATTAAAAGTTTACAAACTAAATTATCAATACAGATTAGCGCTATTATTTACATAAGCTGTTAAATGATGTTTAATTGAATTTAAAGCTCTGCCACTCAAACTACTGAATGTTAAATGTCTGCAATTGATTTACTTGAACGGGATTAAATTATTGTTGCAAACAACAATAAGCAACTCTTCGTTATACTTCTCTAATCGTATGTTTATTTATAGAAAATATAAATTCACCTTTATTTGTGGCTATATCCAATGTTTTTGCAGTTGAATGGAGAGATTTGGTTGCTTCAGGGTCTCATTTATAGTGAGTACGTGTTTGGCAATATCTAGGTTCTGTAGCTGGATCTACACCTCTGTCCTATCCGGTCTCTCCGACCAGCTCTTGATCTTTTCCAACCCTGAGCATTCGAAAACTAAGAATCCTTATGTAAAGTTCTTCTTCAATGCGAGAGGTTTTCGCCTTTATACAAGAAAAATATTTTTAATAGATTTGCAAAATTAATGAATCGGCTTGAATTTTAAACTAAGCAAGATAATTATTAAGTATAACATTATGCAAGATAAACTTATCGGTTAAAAGACATTTTATGGGACAAGTTTTAAAATATATAAAACTACATGTAAAGGCTGTTCTACTTTTAAAATTTAATCGTCAGTCTTACATGATCATACCAGATTTGTTATACAAAACTATACGTGCAGACGACAAATTGGACGTTTTGAAAGAACTGAATGAGGTTTGAAACCCGCAAAAATACTGTTTGCGTACATGACAGTGAATAACGTGCTGACTTTGTTTTTCTTAAACATTTTAATCATCACTTACAGTTGTTCCTCCATGACGGAACAACTGAACGAAAGTCTGAGTAGTGTAGTCACAGCATTTAATAGATTGGTGGAGCGACAAGGACAGTCCTATTTATTAAAGACGCAGTATAAATACAGGACGCGATATATCCTTGGTTGTATATAAGTTACTGCGATTCCCGTTAATCTTCTTATATTTAACACGTGTTTGTGTTTTTAGTGTGATTAACCTATTATTTTCTAATATTCTTGAAGAGAAATAAGATTTGCCTAAGTAGCTAGGTAAATAGAACAATTAAAAGATAAAAAACATAACAGCTACGACGTGCATTTAGCTAAAGATACTTCCACAAACATTCTTCCTTTATCATGAATCTTCAGTTATAACTGCGGATGTCTTAACGAAATTATATTCAGTGGTAAACATCCAACACTTTGGATTTAAGACGGCTTTGGTTTTGCGTACAGCCAGGATTCATGTACATTTCAGATGCTTAATATTAAAGTTTTAATTCCATCTTATTCGAGATAAGTCATACATATTTTGATTTCTGATAATATACCAGACTTAGTATGTACTATAACTTCAATAATGAACGTCAACTTTGCATTTTAAATTCTATTTGCTTTACATTATTGGAAATCTCGCATTCAAGTTAAATCTTAGCTAAAAGCATCTTCGCTCTTCTGAATTTAAATCAGTTTTATGTCAATAAGAAGTCTATGTTTCAGAGTTTTATATTAGGAAGACATCTGTACAATAAAATAAAACGACATCACTTTCAATAATTCATTAGTTTTGCATTAAAGTTATTTGATAAAAATGGATATTGCAAATTATTAATATGGTTTATTCGGAAATTTGCCATGTTTGTATATATAAAAACAAATATGTTAGAGAGATTTAAAATCTCAAAGTATCATATATGTTGATAAAATCATATTAATGATAATAACATTAATCTTAATGGATATTTATTATTTTATGTAATACCTTAATGTTTAGGGTTTTTCATTACCTCTTTACATACAGTGAGTACAGTCTTGGCAAACCCTCGGGATCCTAGCTGGATCTACACATTTTTTCAAGTAGTCTTGGACTAGAACCCATTCTTTCATCATTCTATCAAGTCTCTCTGGAAGCAACTCTTTTCCAACCCTGACCCTATTAGTGTAATAGAGGGATTTAATTTCTTCCTTCCCTTTTCATAAGCAATTATGACCTTGAGGTTTTTCGCCTTACAATAATAATGATAATATTTATCCCTTTCACACAAAGCAAGGACATTATACTATAAAATACCCTACAATTTATAATTTATTGTTTTAGGAAGAATTGAAAATATTTCCTAAAATATTACGAATAATTTACGTGAATTTATTTTCAAGTCCTATCATTCAGTGGAAAGTTAACAGTGGATTACAAATTACACAAATTGCTGTTATAACATAGTCAACTTAGTCAGCATACTTCATTTCTATACCCTTTTTTTACTATCAAAAATAATCCTAGTATAATTCAGCTGTAGATATCACCATTTACAGTAAACCTTGTCACTATGGAAGCCGCCATAAGTCAAGTCCGTTGAGGAAGGAACCAGTAGGCAGCCTGACCTCTAAGAAACTCAAGACCGTGTGGGTTTGCCAACTCATTTCCCCACTGTTACAGCACTTGCCACCTAAACTCTTCAGCAGTTACGTTCTTTTAAGTAATCAAAAAAATCCTTAGCTGCTTTCCTTCTTTGTAAACAAATCATCAGAAATTTCTCAACGAATACAATATTTTCTCGATTAAATAAATAAATGTAATAGAAACTATTCCTCTTAAATTGTAAGAAACTTCAATTAAAAACTAGTTCTGGGTTATTACTATTATTATCGTTAAAGCAATCAATGTTTAAAAAAATAAATATGTCAGTATAACAATTAAAATTAAAAATTTAAAAAGTATTATTTTGAAACTTTAAAATTAATAACTCAAAATAAAATTGTTTAACTCGTAAAAAAATTACGCAAATATAATTAGTTTTCTAATACAATTAATTATTGAAAAATCAGACAGTGTTTCCCAATAAGAAAAGGAAAAATTTCGGAAGTATTCAACTGGTGAAAATAAATAAAAAATAGGATAAAAACGTTTTCCCTAAAATGGTTTGTTCTCAGTTTAGCTACCATATTGTGTATCATATCATTTGAACCGTAAATAATACTGAGTTCAAATTCATGCTACTTCATGCAACTTAGTGCTACAGAGTCCAAGTTTTAGAAAAAAAATCTTTTACTCATTTCAAAATGGTGGCAATTTAAAATGTTTAAGAGGTACGAGATAAAATCTCGTATACTACTACAAGATAAAGTCAATACCAATAGAAAATCCATAACCTTACATTACACTCCGTGCATGAATATAATGATAAAATAAAAGATTGCATTCACAAAGTATTGTATTATTAGAGATTTGTTTCATATTAAATTTGTATAAAGGTTTAATATAAACCTAATGTATTCACTTATTTTCTTATCCACGACATAACAATGTACAGGAATAAAATTCCTTTGTCAGATAGCGATTCAAAAGTACTAATCCTAAAATAATTAGCAATAGTCGTTTTAAATACAGTTTAAACAACAAGAACAATGAATACAAAATACAATTACAAGTCTTCATAATCCACTATATTTTATAATATACAGCACTAAACCAATACCAATGAAAGCAAATAACAAAAACCAAACATACATCTCCACAACAATGCCGGTTTGAGAGTTTCGGTTTAACAGATTTACTTTCCTTCTACATGAAACAAAATATAATAAATAACACCGATTTGAAAGATATTTTGATGAGTAGATACGATGTTTTGAAATTACGTGTTTAAAAAAAAAAATGAATAACCTTGTTTGAGCATTTCTTTAGTGGATTTTAAAGATAAACTGTCACAAAATGAGAAGAAAAATAAAAATAAAACACATTAATGCGGATTAAACGATGTGAATCATTTGTTATAAACTCAAAAAAAAATCTTAATCTATATTTCTACAAAAGAATTATGAACAAAGACCAGAGCACTGTGGTGACAATTATAGGCTACACTTTATAAAGTCCTTTACCACACTTACAAAATAACAAAAAAACAAACTTTTTGTCAAAAGTAAAATGTTTATTCGTTATAATCCCTTATGGCTATTACAACAATAAAGTTGTCATCTTCAGAGGGAATCACACAAAGTCTTTATTAATATTCCCTCTGAAGATGACAACTTTGTTGTTGTAATAGCTATAAGGGATTATAACGAATAAACATTTTACTTTTGACAAAAAGTTTGTTTTTTGTTTATTCCCAAGTGTGGTAAAGAACTTTTGAAAGTGAAAAGAAATATGATAATAATTGTAAATACATCCCAGTGATATAGAGATTTTATAGTTTACGAAAGTTTTTAAAAAATACACGTCGAAAACCACTAGTTTTGAAAGTTTAAGTTAGAATATCTTTTCTATTTCGTTTACCACAAATTATTAAAATTACGTATTAGTATTGGAATGTCAACACCAGAAATGTAGAGTTAGTGAAGTTCGAACCTTGTAATCAATTGATTGTCACTACACCACAAGGTAGAGCAGTGTCAAGTCTTGTCTATGAGAAGATGGATGGCTTCAAGGTTTGATATATTATTCAATACAACAACGTCTATTGGTCATTCATTAATGTGAATGTCTTCGTCCAATTCACATTTAGTAAACAAATTGTAAAACAAACACATGTTTCAATTAATTTGTAACATTTAGAATTATTGCAATTTTAGTATTTGTGGTAGTTAGTTGACCAACTTTGTAACTGAAATGTGTACAGTACTCTACAACAGAAATCCATCAAGATATTAAATCAAATCTTGTATACGGACAAATTTCAGCCATATGTAGAGACTTTTTCGACAATTTTAATTTTTAGAGTAAATATTACATAAACACAAAATTACGATATTCTCAAAATCGAATGTAGCTATGTTGATAAAACTTTGCTCAAGTGTAGCTTCTACTACTCCAAACAAAACGTGTTGGTCACATTTCTCAAAAAATACCGGAATTATTGATGAATCAACAATAGAGCTGTTATAAAATATGTAATTTATGAAAATCTGCAGTAACGGTTTCGCTCAAATTTCTGTGATGTGTGCAGATTAATGTCACGACATCACTAGTATAAATCTATCACGGTACAGGAAATGTTGACGCATCCTAAAATTAACTTTTACTACAGTTATTAAAAGCTCAATTTTAATCAAATACTATTTAAACTGCGGACGCTTTTATGGCAAAAACGTAACAAATCTTTGTCCCTATTAAAAATATTAAATATTGGTCTTAAAGAATGTTTGTACATTTTGACAGACATCTACGGAAATTACATTTTTGGTGACGAAAATTTTAGATTAGTTTTTTATTTGGTATTAGGTCTCGAGAGTGATAAAGTTTGTGCAATGTTTTTGCAACTATACCTATGAATACTTTGGTTTTATCATGTCTTGTAACTCACAGTAACATTGTACTTATAAATGAAAGTCCACTATATTTCTATATTAAAATCAGTGTAGGCTATATATATTTGTGAGATAAATGACCATCATACTACTTACCCAGCGCAATCATTAGCAGATTGCAATAACAATATCTAAATTTAAGGCTTAATAGATGGTTTCTTGAGCCTTGTAGGAAATGTTAAATTGTATTGGTAGATCAAGGTAAGGTAAGTTGTTGCACGGTTTTATGAATCTCATAATTATGTATAACATTTCTTTGTTAACGGCGGCGAGGCCATGAAGGTAATATACAAATCTACAAATATTACAATATTAAAAGATTCCACTAGCTTCGCTAGTGACAATATCCCCTTCACTACGTACGTGTCAGTGACTCGACCCTGCTGGATCTCGTACGAATGTCATTCTCTAGAGAGGTCAGTGATCGAAATTATATTTTCAGCGATAACTTCGCTATTTTTCATTGTAGCAAAAAGGCGTTTATGTCATTAGACGGAGAGTTTAAAACTACACATTTTTATTTGGACCTAATTTGAATATCACACGAGATATAAAAAAAAAAGTTTTTTAAATATCCGCAATTTTGACATTATTGATTCAATTATTCGAACTTCAACAGGATTCTAAATAAGCACACAATAGTTTACTATACAAAATATAAATACTGTTTTAATTTATTTGGCCACTAGCGTACTTACGTACAGACGACCAGACCTACGGCATATCTAAAAAAATGTTTTTGTGGTTTCCTGATTTTTTCGGTAACCCCTATTATATATAGCCTACTTTGTATACTGGTTAAATAAAATGGTCACATTAAATACTTACCAAATATAAGACGTTACCCAGGATCTTTGTCATCAAATGCACGCTCCATATTGAAATCAAATATTTTAATTTATATTTAATTTAAAAAGTTGAAATTTAAACTACATAATTTTCAGTGAAGACTAAAGGAGCAACGAACTCTAAATAAATAATATATTGGAATGTAAATTGAAATAAAAAATAAACCAAACAAATCTTGTCCCTCTTGTAACAAATAAATCTGGTAAGTTTTCAACCCAATATCAACATATTTTTAATTTTCTACGTGACTTTGGCGAGGAGTCAAAACAAAGTTGTCTGAAAACCAGGGTGCTTTATGTTTCCAACTGACAATAATTTCAACAGATCCATGTACTCGGGATGTATAAATTAGGGCGAATTACGTTTGTTTGTACAATTATACCAGTATTTTATGTTAAATTATCCAAACTTTTATAATTTCAACCCCTCACACACGTAAATATATCTTTCTTTTTATCATCATAAAGTTTATATCATACATTATTTTGTCCATTGCCGCTTCGGATTATGTAATTTTAGCCTATTTTATCCGTTAAGTTTAACACAAACAATGTTATTAATTATAAATAAAGTTACATTTATTTATATTTTATTAATTTAAATAGCTGTCATAATGTATCTTTAAATATAGCCAAGAAAATATAATGCACGAATCGTTTCTTGTTTTATTATAAAATTGTAAAACCATCCCACACACTATAGATAGTTTTCATATAAAAAAAAAAAAAAATTACAGTGAAAATTGGCGAAAAAGTAAAGTATATTTTGTTCTATAGTTAAAAAGGTTAATGAGGGCCTTCTGGATAAATGTCCGAAAATAATACTTTTCTCACCTGGTTTACACAATATTATTAATATATCGAGATTAATGTGCACAACATGACATCATGAAATGAACAATATTTAAATCCATTTTGTTTAAAATAGTTGATCTACAGCCGTGTAAATAAAATTGATCTCACGGGTAGAATTTATAACTGTCTTTGATATTTTATGAAAACTAAGCATAGAGAGTCACAAAGTCATTTATTTTTTACACATTTTAAAAAGGCTATTAATTTAAAATCGGAAAGTTTTTAGTGAGATTACTTGTGTTCTGGTTGAATTATTTACCTGTTCATGTATAAAGTAGCGTTATGGAGAAAGTAATGAAGCAAATGTTATATTTACATAAAAAACTTTCAAACGTTTGTGGGCAGTATCATTGTACTTACCTTTGGCATGAAAAGTAACCCTTCAACAGGTGTGCTAAATCTCTTAATTAAATATCCTGTAGGTGGCCCCCTATATTAAATATCCACCACTTGCTACGCCGTGCTGTTGTCTCGCTTCCCTCAAGTATTTTTAAAAATTGTGAACTAAATTTTGTAAAAGTTGCAGTAGACAGTTTCACTGTGAAAAATAATTTGAACTAATTTCTTGTGAAAGCGTGGTCTAGTCTAAGCGACTAAACATTTTACAGTTTAGTTGAGGACCTTTATCCTAAGTGTTTATTATATTAGGAACCACATTGCTGCTTTACCCCCTAATAATTGTTGGTTTATGACAATTTGTATTAGTTGTCAAATTTTGAAGAATCTCAAAAAATAGATTTTTTTAATCAATTCGCATGTAAGCAAACCTCTACGAAATAATAGTTACTCTCGCCAAATTAAATGAAACAATTTTTTAAGATTCTATGTTAACCGTAGTTTGTAAGTAAAGAAGACAAAGGTTATGTATTGTCTGCATGGTATGTAAAGTTTGTGAAATAGTAATTTCCATTTAAAGTTAATTTCTTTTGCTGGTATTTAATGTGTTTTAATAAAACCTTGCTTAATAATAAATCAGCAATGGAAGATGATTTACTGAGGCTACGATTATGACTCTGAAATAATTCTTATCACAAGTGAAACATATTTTATAAAATTGTCTTTAAATACACTGATTACTGTTCCCAAAATTTAGTATATAAATGTTTAAGTTGCATAGCTTCGATAAACGAGGACTTAAATATTCTACAGTTGGGAGGACATGTTCTGTCAAATATTTAGATATTTATTTGGATTATTCTCTGCCATAGAAATTACATATTTTCAAAGTGAGAGATATTTATAAAATTTTATTTCCCATTTTTCCAGAGTGTGTTGGAATGTGGGATTTATTGTTGTGGGAGCAACTTATAATTCAAGCTTATTTGCTCACAAGGGTTTTGTAAGAACCATTTTTAAAAAGAGGCATAGAGAACTATCTAGGCCTTTCTATAGGAAATTGAAATTAAGGTAGAATTACTTTATGAGATATTTCATGTTATTTTTAGGAAAGTAGTGACCTACCTAATTTTATAAATAACTATAAATTGTCATTGCCTTCTGAAAGGCACTTTCCAATTCCAAAAGAAAAACTAAGATATTTTAATTGTTATTCATATATTGTAGCAAACATATTTAACATCCCGTTAAAATATTTAGTATCCCGTTTATAATGCCAGTTTTTGTCCCGTTTTAATCAAGCAACTACTGTATAACTAGATTTCCTTGCAAACGTGTATTTACAAATAATTTCAAGTTCCAAAAACAAATTTAATATTACTGCGCTAGCACTGGAGCGTAGCTAATTGATAGAACCTTGGCCCTCAGGTAGTCTACGTCAACTTGGGATCTGGAATAACCCCCCCCCCCCCAAGGTACGATTACTTCAAAATTCAATACAAAGAATTAAATTTTTAGAATAATGAATACTCTTACTCTGGTATAAAGTTTTTTATCACACTTTCCAAAACAGATATTTTTTAGAGTTAACGCAGATGCTAATATATACAGATAGTAGTACCTTAACTCTGTGGAAGAACCTTGGCGCTTCTAGTAGTACTATAAAACAGTTTGTAACGACAGACAGATTTCTTTTGTGATTACATGTTTCTGTCACATATTAATTGGTTAAAAGCGTTTTAAATGAACGTAGAACGTTGATTATTTCGTAACGTATTAAATATATTTTGAACACAAAAGTTGATGAAAATAAATAAAATACGAATACAAATAAGTGTGAAAATAAAGGTGACTAGAAGAATAAAAAAAATATTCTACGCTGCCTATGAAAAGCAGCTAGCTGTCCCCGTTCTGCTGTGTTTACATCGGCAATCTCCATGTTAAGTGGAAAATAAGATGAGGGTTGGGGTAAAGTTTTGAGTCGACGATAATACCTGACTGAACAACTGATCTTCTGTTTTCACCACTATCACCCCAGTATATAAACGTCATAACAAGTGCTAATATTTTGAATTTACAAGTTGTAATCCATTAACTATTTGTGAAGTTTAATTTTAAAATATAAAGAAAATTGAACGATAATTTTAATATTTTTAAGAATTAATTTTCTGTTTATTGATCAAGACTTGTATAATTCCTGGGAAAGTGTTACCAGTCAAATCTCTTTTTACTTTTAGTGTGTGTGTGTGTGCGTGTGACGTACGTGCGTGCGCGCGCGCGTGTGTGTGTGTGTTAGATAGAGAGAGAGAGAGAGAGAAGAGAGAGAGAGAGAGAGAGAGAGAGAGAGAGAGAGAGAGAGAGAGAGAGAGAGAGAGAGAGAGAGAGAGAGAGAGAGAGAGAGAGAGAGAGAGAGAGAGAGAGAGAGAGAGAGAGAGAGAGAGAGAGAGAGAGAGAGAGAGAGAGAGAGAGAGAGAGAGAGAGAGAGTCTGAGAACGCTCTTGCAGTTTGTATGCAGTTAAAATAAACTTTATTTTATAAAAAATAGTAATTGCTAAAATGTAAACAAGTCTCAAAAGGTGGTAGGCTATATTCAGAAGAGCACCGTCAATGTTAGAGGAAATTTTCTCAATAAAATTGGATTTCTCTTTCAGATATAAAAATTATTTTATACATGTCCATATCTTTGACCTACGAATTTTTATGGTCTTAGCCACTTGAGTAATGCAAAATATTCTAAATTCAGTATTTTATTTTCTCAAACAAAATCCTCCATTATAAGTTTTAGTAATAAAATATTTGTAAAAAAAAACAATTATCTAATGTCTGAGATTTAGGATTATAATGTTTAATTAAAGAGATGATACAACATGATACGAACATGATACATTAAATATAAATGATAACCAATAATTGAAAATTTTAATTTACCACATGTTAAATCCGTGCTCATTTGTTAAAGTGAATTTAATTGATAACAAAATGTAAACGTTGGTTTCAAGGAAAATGTTATGAAAATATTTTACCTCGAGTTGAGTAAAATATTTTACAGCTTTATAAAACCACATTCAATATTCAACGTTCAATGGATAATTAATCAATTGGAGCATGCAAAATTGAAATAACTGTGTGCTTTGACTCAAACTTAATTAGTATATCTGCGAATTACATTAAATGACATAAAGTTAAATTTTAATTTCCAAGATGTGGCTCTTATTAAATTTAAGAAAAATCCTCACAAGATATATTTTGCATTTAAAACATTAATTAGTCTGATTTAATTACCACTTGATAACGGGAGTTGATTTATTCTCTCGAACGTCGTATAGTTTTTATATTAAAAAATGTTTTCAATTGTTCGACTAAACAATAATAACATTTACATTGTGTTCAAATGTTAAATTAAACATTTCAAATGAATTGGTTGACAAGGAGATGTCAGAATCATAATGTTAATTAAAGATATTTTGATACTTGAAACAAATTTGAGTTTCATTTAGAAGCCACAACACAGAAAACTAGTATTTTTAATTGTTTCACTTAGTTTAATAATGAAAGGATAGACTGAGATCAGACTTTATAGTTGGGAGTGATCAAAAAATCAGTATAACGCCATTTCATTTTGGAACGGGTTTGATATAACATTGAAATTCATTGAAAGATATTGGGAAAGTTTGGTCCCCTTTAAAATTAGCGAACTTAAAGAAAGAAGGTGAACATTTTTTTATGTGAAGATATAGCTTGTGGTACATAATTTTAAGGCATATTAAAATATTGATGTAGTTTTTAGTTCAATGGGATGATTGTAACAAAATGGCGGATTCTAAAATTTTTATTAAAACAAAAGAAAAGATTTAGAGAGACTTCTTTTCAGTATAATTACCGATATTAATAACGTAAGATGTATTATTGAAATTATTACCTTGTTAAACTGCAAGGTCAAAGTGTAGAGGAGATAAGGACTTTATGAATTAAAAATGGGCTGTTGCAAAAAAAAAAAATGGAATTACTGCTGTTAAATTTGCCTTTATAAATCATCAAACTGGTGCGCTTTAAGCTTTAATATTACTCAATAACTTTTACTGACTTACAATTTATTCTTGTATTTTCTTAATAATTTGATCATACGTGCTTTTTGTTACCAATCATTTATTGAACTAAAAACTTCACCAACGTATTTCTTTTTTAGTTTAAAATAATGTGCCACAAGCTATACCTTCATATTTGCAAATGTTCACCTCCCTACTTCATTATTTACCTCCCTTAATTTTGAAAGGGGCCACATTTTAATTATAAAGGTTGCTATTATTGTCCCACAAGCTTTCTATGAGTTTTAATGTTGTATCTAAACACGTTCAAAAATGAGAATAGATTAGTGAAAAACCGAAATTAATTTATAAAGTTCTTAACAAATTGATATGAAACCAATTACACTTGATTGAAATTAGCAGTAGAGGCAATAAGTATCTCAAACGATATGTCATAATATTTTTAATCTTTAATGTCGTTGGTACTTTTAGGAAATGGATATCATCCTAGTAGAAGCCAAAATATTTATACATCTTGTGTTCGAATTTTATTCTCTCGACGTCTACAAGTTCAGTCTTCATTAAAAACAGTTTTGTTTGTTTCTCTTCTCTCAAGATGCAAAATATAAAACATATTATTCAATGCGGCATTAACGTTTGGAAGAAGGTGTTCTTTAGTTTAAAATATATTAAAGCGAACATTAGTCTTACTGTGTCCCTGATACTAACAATATTATCACATAATCACATAATGAAACTTATGTTAATTTCCTTTAAAATATTGATATTGAAAAGACAAATATATACAAACTACAACTACAAATAAATTTAAAAACTGCCCCGAGGTTATAAACCTGGTAGGGGCTTTATTACGTGTAAAACTTATAAATGAATGTATACTAAATCTAGATTAAACATGAAATATACATAAAAAAGAAAAATAACATTATAAAATTAATATTTATAATACGGCTTTAAAAATACACTGTTACTAATAAACTTAAAAATTATTGGAAATTTCTTTCGTTTAATGTTTATTACTGCTTTTAATTCTTCATATGTACGTGATAATTTTGTTTTGAAGTCCCTTGTGCCTAGAGAAATGTTTTTTTTGTTTGTTTTTGAATGATGATTGTCTGTCGTATGTACAGTGCTCTTCAGACCAGATGTGATCCAATATTACTAAAATTATGTATGCATATTTTTATTATATTTAGGATTAAAAAAAACATCAAATTTTAGGATAGTTGTTATTAACTAAAAAATATAAAATTAAGATTTTCTCAAAATCAGCATTAATGATTTTGATGATTTTTCTCAAGACTAGCCTATAAAAACCTAAACAAAATGAATGCAAAATGATAGTAACAATCTATCAGAAAAATATCTGTTCATGAGTATTTGTAACTAAAAAATAGGCCTCAAGGCTGTTACAAAAAACGTAATTTTTATCAATTTTATCTCTACTGATTTCGTTCCAACTTTCGTGTAATATGAAGATTATGAATAGAACCAGTGTCATAATTACAAATAATAAAATTTTAAGGTTCAAGAATAATTGGCCAAAAGTAAAATCGCCTTCTAGATTTCAATGAAATAAAATATCCCATGAATACTTGTTTGTGGAACAAGACTAGCAAGTTAAAACCCTTATATAAATTATTGTTCTAATTCACCGTCCAGCGCTCATTTTCACTCTAATTGGCCACTACCAAACTGACACTTTTTTATGAATCATTTTGGTTATTATTTAATTGGTTTTTTAGATGGGTAAAAACGTTTTTGCACAGTTACAAATTGAGTGATCAAATAGAAGGAACGCTCTTAATAATTCTAAACAGAAATATCAAACAAGTGTTTTATAACTGGGAACTTTGAAGAGGATTTAAAACATTTGGATGGGAAAAATACTCCTTAAAAATATAATGGGCACGTATACTGTTAACAAAGTGTTTTTAAGGAAACAAAAATCGACAAACCATAAAAATAACAAACAAGTTAATCAGCCTTTAATTTAATTTAATTTTAAGTGTGTAAAATAGTTATTCTATAATATAGTTAATTACCTTAGAGGTTGTCCTCAATCCGTATAATAGTTAGTTATGGCTACAGCGCTGTTTCGCCGAACACTGTCGGCTTCGTCAGGCCCGCACTAACACATAAACACGTAACACAACACAACACCAACACATATAAAATCAGAGTATGACTCGTCGTACATAAATAATAAAATTGTTTGTGGCCACATTATAAGGTCTTACTTGTCCAGCTGCAGGTCATTTTATTATTTATGTACGACGAGTCATACTCTGATTTTATATGTGTTAGTGTTGTGTTGTGTTACGTATTTATGTGTTAGTGCGGGCCTGACGAAGCCAACAGCGTTCGGCGAAACAGTGCTGTAGCCATAACTGTTATACGGACTGAGGACAACCTCTAAGGTAATTAACTATATTATATATTAAACAGTCCAAAGCAACACATTATACTTTATAAAATAATTATTCTATCACTAAACATCAGTAATTATAATAAAAACTCAAAAATAATAATGATTACAACGTATAACTCTCAGATATCACCCATAGTGAGACGGTTTTTGCAATCTCTATGGAGCTTGGTTTAGACACTTCTCAATTATCTTTCTTATCAGATATCTCTTGACCAATGTATAGCTTCAAACCCTGACGCTATTGGAGTATTCGAGGGCTATTGGTCTTTACTTCTACAAGATGATGATGACCGAAAAATTTTCGCCCTTAAACAATTAGAAAAATGTAACGACGAGTAGAAAGGATGAGTTGTTTCAACTGTATGTAACGAGAACTGATTAGAGGCTGTTATTGAAACCTACGGAGTTATGTATCTGACTACATAGCTCAAGTTGTGTTAATTAACAGACTGTACCTCAGTATGGTTCTATATAACCTGTTGAAATGGCTTGTACTATAAATAAATGACGGTAGGCTTGAGTAGAAATTGACTGGTTAAAACAAGTTGAACAGAAAATGTTTTGTAGATGTATTAGGTAAAAATACTAAATTTCTTACCAAATCCAAAATTATTGGTTGCAATAACATGTTCTACAATAAAATTCACTCACTTTTCACGCTAAAATAGTTTTTTGTTGCCTTACTTTAAAAATGAAATTTTCAACTAAAAGAGATATTTGTAATATATTTATATTAATGTATATACATTTTAAACCCTAAAATTTTACTAACAAATTGAAAAGAAATAATATTAAAATATATTAAGAAATAAAGAAATTACAATTATTTTTGTAGATTCCTGAAAACGACGGCGGTCATAAATGGTTTAAGTGATGGAAAATAGCTGGCCTAATTCTGGTATTTTATGCATTAGTATTTGTATTTGTTACACTTTTTACTAGATACAATAAAACTCGAACACAAGTTCTCACAAAAATTACGTTCACTTAATCAAACGCGTTTCAACGACAAAGTCACCATCCTCAGTGTGCATGAGCTACAATTTCTAAACTATAACGGTTTTATACTATCTAATATTATCTCACAAGCTAATCTCAATATTTATTTACACTTTTTACTCTTACTTCAAGTTATTTACTCCTTGTATTAATTATGAAGACCAATATAGTATAAAATAAGAAAATAAGTGTCGTGTACAATAGGTTAACACGTTAACTCTTAAGGTTTGTATATATTTATAAGATACACCCAATTTATCAAGTAATATATGAAAATGTAATAAACACTCTATTTACAAAAGGCGACATTACACATTAAGTAAAAAAGGTTCTCTTAGAAACTAATAAAAGCTAAGTCACGTCGTCCTTGTCACGTTAGAAGAATGAAGATAGGGTATTACGTTTATTGTTCAACCCCACAATGTAGGTGTCAGCACTTGTGTTATAACGTAAGATCGAACTTTGTTAAATTTGAAGATAAATGTTATAAAGGAGAAATATTCCGTTTGTTTGTGAAGAATAATCTTCTCAACCAAACAATTCATTGTAAGTGTTAACATTATAACTGTAACAGCAGTAACTACTTGTTGAAACTCCATAATAAGGATAAAATAAGCACTAAGCTACAGTTTCAAATGTATTTATTAACTTATTTAGCTACAATTGTTTCGCCTTGCGGCATCTACGGGCTAATGGTAATAGTAAGCCTAAAGATGGGCTTAGTAACTCCAACTTTGCTAACCACCTGTTGGACTCAGGTCATAATTTTGATCCTAATCTGAATGTAAAATTATTACACATTCAAAATAAAAGTATTAGACTAAATAATCTAGAATGCTTAGAAATAAATAGATCTATATTACATAAACCTACTTTTAATTTAAATGATCAAATTTTATTAAACTCTTCACCACTTCTTAAACCAATAGTGTAACATGTTAACTATTCCCCTTCCTACCTGCTTGGGTTTTCCAGCTATCCCTTCCATTGTGTTACTTCCGGACCTGTCTCTCTGTACTGTTAACTTTGTTTAGGCTTACTATTACCATTAGCCCGTAGATGCCGCAAGGCGAAACAATTGTAGCTAAATAAGTTAATAAATACATTTGAAACTGTAGCTTAGTGCTTGTTTTATCCTTATTATGGAGTTTCAACAAGTAGTTACTGCTGTTACAGTTATAATGTTAACACTTACAATGAATTGTGTGGTTGAGAAGATTATTCTTCACCGTTGGCAGAAACAAATAAGTAGCTAAATAAGTTAATAAATACATTTGAAACTGTAGCTTAGTGCTTAGTGTTAACATTGCTTTTAACTGACTTACTGATAGTCACAAGTAAGAGCGGGTTGCTGAGACATTAGCGGCGTAGCTAAATATTTTACATTACTAATTTGTCTTGTTGTTTACACTGGATATCAGTAGTTTATTTAGAAATTTCAGGTCTTAAACCGATATTTGGCTCTTAAGGAGATAGAATACAATTACAAACACGTCTCTGCCTACACTGATGTAATCGTATTGCATGCACGGCACCTGGATTCCCTGAAAGAAATATTTAAGATCTTGAAAGAGAGCAGCCAACAAAAGGAAAATACTAAGTACATGCAGATGTCCACGTTGGAGCTCAGGAAATGTGAAAACTTTTGAGAACATGAGGTGCTTTAGTTACCATGGTAATCTTTTAAAATGAGAAATTACTGTTACAGTAGGATTAATAAAAGGATCGAGGCTGGGAAGAGAGCTTATTTTGCCAATAATAACCTTTTGAAATTACACGTTCTATAGATAACATTAAAACTCAAACTGTACAAACTACTTATTAGACAATTTCTGACATGAATGTGACGTGTGGACAATGTTAACTCCTTATGTGGGTAATTTACGTATATTTCATAGAAAAATATATGTTTCCAGATAGGAAGAAGTGTATGGAGAATAAGAAAGACCAAATGAAATTGAAAATATACTCCAGTGGAAGACATAGTGATGTTTGTAAATTACCGGTGGCTGGATTAGTTAGGTTATGTGGAACGAAAGGCCGAAGAGCAAATATTCAAAAATTGTACATGTGAAAATGGAAACTTGGAAGGCCGAGAAAAAGATGAATACAGGATGTAGAGGACGAAATGTGGAATACCCTCACTGGAAGATGGTAAAAGAAGTTTCATTGAATTGAGGAATTGAGAGGAATTGTTTGGGAGGTCAAAGCCCACCTAGGGCGTAGCGCCAAGGTAGTTTACTAAGTAGAGCTTCATTAGCCAAGTTATTGGACTGCTGAAAGTTTTTTTTAATATAGGAACGTGTATTCAAATTTCAGATAAGGGCAGTCACAATAAGGATTTACTTATTTTCCTTTGTATTAAGCAATACTGGGACTTAATAGAAAGAAACTTAATAGTACTGGGACTTAATAAAACTTGTTAATAGAAAGACACAGCTGTAGTAAAGACGCAATATGTCTTTAAAGAAGATATTAAAAAACTAAAAGAAGTGAACTTGCAGTTTTTTGTGCAATGAATCATCATTAATCTTATTTAGGATTATAACAAACAGACAATTAATACAAAAAATTGGCAGATATATTTGTTATGTGGCTTAGAATGCCTTCGTTTAGGAAACTAGCTGTCATTTCCATCAATTTATATGGTATGTACGTAAGGAAAAATGAATTCATACAATACATGCCTCTGTGCATAGGGGTATAAGACTAGAAATAGTCTGTTTCTCAAAGGTAACCATTGTCGGTATCAGATAACCAATAAAGTTTTGAAAAATAACTCTCAGTTAGGTTTTAGAACAATCTCCCCGAAGCTGTAAACAATTAAACTTAAAACCATGAGATGTATGTATTATATGAAACTAATAAATTTTTTTATAATTTACACTAATTGGAAATAGAAAAGCTGGAAAATAAAAATAATGAAAGAATTTATAATAGTGTGACTAAAAATTACAGATTGCCGTTTGTTTGACATTTAAGTCTATTATGTTTGTTGTAATATTTATTTATATAGTTTTAATTTGTTTTATTATTTAATTTGTATATTTTTATAGTGGTCAAATAGGACATTTGTAAAAACTAAAGGATGGTTTGAAGTTATTTGTTAATGATGGAAGTTCAATTTTATTATTATTCATTTTTCGGACATTTGCCATCATTTGTGTGTTAAAAATCAAAACACGACGTTTCGGGAATAAGAATAATAAATTAACACGATAACGGGAATTGATTCTTATTCCCGAAACGTCGTGTTTTGATTTTAACACACAAATAATGGCAAATGTCCGAAAAATGAATAATAATAAAATTAAAGGATGGAGTTTGGATAGTATAAATCAACTGTCTTTATAAAGTGTTAAACCTAGAGCATAAAAGGTTGATTGTTATCCTCTTTGAAGTATATGTCTGTTTGTGGTGCATTTTTTGTACATCTTGTAGTCTTGTTTGACTATTATCGCCTAGTTTTAAGCATGAAATATTTTCATAAGTTATACATTTAGTTCTATTTTTCAACATAACCCTAGGCTATGTTGGTTGTTTTCTTTATTATGCTTTAGATTTAACACTTGATGATGAGAGTTGATTTATATTTTCGAAACGTCATGTATTAGTTTTTGAATACACAAATAATGGTTAAGATCTGATTAAACCATATTAATAATATAAGCAATCTAGCAATTTCAAATAACTTTAAAACCAGAATAACTTGTGTAGTTGTGTTGTTCATTGTTAGTAACTAGTAACTATTTATTTGACGTTGCTATGCTGCTAACGTTCTGTCAATAAATATTAACTGATTAATATTCTTTAAGTAAAACTTAGGTGTTTTAAAAATGTAATATTGTTAAAAATTATTATTTAAATTTTTAATTCTGTTTTTAATTTAATACAATTGTGTTTTGTTATTCAAATATTAATAAACCCAAAGTAAATAGTTATTTAAATTGTTAACTACATAAATACAGATGAAATGATTAATTTTTAAATTATTCAAATGGTATGTTGATTTGATTAAATGTACCATGAATTGATGGAATAATGAATCGTTAATTCTATGTGACCTGAACACAAATTATACATTTTCCAGTGATAAACAAATTGTAACCAAAGCATAATAAATTAACATAAAACATAAATCAATTCATCCTATAACACATGTAAAGCACATATTTTACATATTTCTTCAAATACATGCATGACGTATGTGACAGATGTCGAGGGTTCTCATCCGCTTTGATGAAATTACCCGAGGGGAAAACGAAGGAAAGAAGAAGCCTGTAAGATTTATTCAAGTGTAGAAAAGGTTCATTTGTTTTCGTCGCTAATTGGATGTTAAATATTTTTTCTACGTTTCATATTCAGAGGAGAAATTGCTTTAAAACTTCTTAATGGAATTCTTTGATATAGAATATGTAGCAATTTATTGAAATTATATTTTCTTTAATTGCATTAAATCTAACAAAGAATGATTGAAACATAAACATTACGAAGTGTTTACTAATTTAGCTACAAATACTTTAAAATTTTAAAAATCTGTCTCAGCATTGAATATTACTTTTTGCCTATAGTTATTTATTTAAGTACAATTTAAGTTTTCATAGTTTTGAGCTGTTATAAACGCAAACTAAGTTTACTGTTTATTTACATTAATAATACATAACTATTATTCCTTGGTAGCATAGTAGAAGCAATGATGCGGGGGGGGACCACTGCGAACTATAGAGATACATTATGCCCCCTTTTTTCTTCTAAGATGGAGAACTTCCATCTATAGAGGCCCTTCCAGCGCCCACTTCCTTTAGGAAGAGTCGAGTTATCCATTAGGAATAAATAAGTAAGGAATACAATAAGTAATATATATTTAAGTTAGAATGTGTATTCTTACTTGAATACAATAAGGTACCCTAGCTGGATCTACACTTGTTCACTACTCATGGGTTACATCTCTCTCGAATGTTAGGAGTCTCTATTTTTTACGCTTTTCTTATTCTTCTTTTTAAGGCGACGATGACAGAGGGAAAAATAACAGAGAAAATATCTTACTTAAATATGTTTAATGGACATATGTCTATAATTATTGCACGTTCAACAAGGTCAAACTTTGTATAACCTCCAACTGCATAAATCTAAACAGACTTACTTTATTACCTTCCAAATCCTCATTTACTCTTTCTTAAGATCAAATAACACTTTTTAGTCAATGAGAGTAGAAAAATATAAATTACAATCCCCCCGCCTCTGCTTCTGCTGTTTTAAAAATTCTATTTTTAATTTACCAATACAAATTAAAAGTCGTTAAAGAATTAAATCTATTCCACTAATTTTATGTGATTTGTAACACTTTTGTATGTAACTGTACACCCTTCAGTAACAATAGTAGAGATCAAGTTAATTTGTCTAACAATTTATTAAAGACTATTGCTTTTCTATACCGGACTCAGTTATTTTATACTACTATACAGCATTACACTTACTGCCCGTTTCTAGAACAGTCAATAAATTATTTAATCCAACATTAAACTTAATCTTCCATTAAATCTTCAATTTCAGTTTCTGGAGCATTCATTAACTGCCATTAGTCCCAATAACGGCCAATTAAATTTTTATTTCTAGGTTAAAGTTTTGTTTGTGACTTTTTGATATGTTAATTTATTTTATGTTCTTTCTGATTTAATTACAGTTTCGAACCTAAAGTTCTATTGCATTAGATTTCATGTAGTGTTTATATTTACCAAATCATCAACAAGATAACTTATTAATTAATTTCACGCATTAAGATAATTAATTAACGAATTTTAAATTATTATAGTAGTAGTTCAGATGATTAACTAACAAATCATTGAGTTATTAAGTAGTAGAATAAGACAAGATATATTTAACTTAAGAACAAAGAATTAAAGATTAGATTTATGTTTAGTAAGGTAGGAGCTGTTCACACTGTAGGTCTAATTTCAAAATATCTGTCTCACGTTACTTCCTGTTTAATGATAAAATTATAAGGAAAGTTACACATTATATATCCCTATTGTGTAAACATTTAATAAAAATGTTTCAAACTCCCTCAAAATAAATTTTATATTAGTTGTACCTTTTCAATATCATTGAAATTCTACCCTCTTTCCGTTTATCCATTTCAAAAAAAGGATACCTATAAGTATTATGACGTTTGTAACTATGGAAACCAAATTGTAAACAATAAACATAACCCAAAAATTACAACATTCGTTATTTGAAAACCGCCATTTTCTTCATTTAATCCTACTTAAAATTAATGAGAGATTAGGATTCTATGATTAAATATTTTCTAGAAACAGAACGCAAACGTTAATGAGGCAGTTAATCTGGCATTTACTAATTGAGGATTAACTAAATGTTTGAGAAACTGGCTGTTTGAATATTATTTGTGAAGGAACCTTCAGTTCTAGACACATGTGATCCTCTTAGCAGGTGGAAAAATCTTAACTGTAAGTTTAGATTTTCTAAGGTAATTTTCTACACAAGAACAAAAATTCCAAGTAGTTTTATTTTTATTTTTAAATTTAAGATTTTCTGTATTAAATTTCTCTATCTAATTGGTTATTTAAAAGAATATTTTACTTAGCTTTCTACATTAAACTCTTTTATATACTATGAAGTTCATTTAAGTGTAAAATAAATGGACTGGAATTTAATTATAACTTTAATATAATAATAAAATATCTTGTCTACTAATATAGTTTTAGGAATTAGTTTACAACCCCTACTGTAATATCTGATCAAGGTTATTATACATTCAACAACCCTAAGCGTACAAGTATTCCTCTTTACTTTTATTTCAAATAATTTCAATGGCTAATTCCACAATCACTTAAAATATTCTCTCAGTAGCATAAGAGCAGATCTTGTGGCTTGGTCCTCTTCAAAGTTCACTGGCATTGAGCAGTCGGAACATTTCTTCAATTTCATATCTACGTATTCTTGTCGAATGCATCTCAGGTCTCTTTTTTAAGTCAAGGTGTAGATTTTCTTTATTAATATTCAAAGAGTTGCAGTAATGCCATGTTAGTTAGTGCCCTCTTTTGTAATCTCTGTATTATATTTATGTATATTCTTGTAACATCCCCCGTAGTAGTATATCACAGGTCCATACAGATTGTAAAATCTGTTAGTAAATTACCAATATGTTATACAGTCTACAGAATTTGTTGACAATGTAGACTCAATAATCAGTAAAGTTTTCTGAATTTAATGTTAAGTTGATTCCTTTTGTTTTTAAATGATATTCATCGTAATTACTATCAAGAGTCAAGTAGAACAAAAACTCGAACACAAGATCTCACAAAAAACTACGTTTATTCAATCAAACGCGTTTCAACGACAAAATCGGCATCCTCAGTGATACATGAGCTACAATAACAAAACTATAACTCAGTTATAAATAAGTTAAAGTTTTGTTATTGTAGCTCATATCTCATTGAGGATGGTGATTTTGTCGTTGAAACGCATTTGATTGAATAAACGTAGTTTTTGTGAGATCTTGTGTTCTACGTAATATTATCTCATGTCAAGCTCAATATTTATTTATCAAAAGTCATGCCAATATATTTGACAGAGTTACTATAGAGTATGGTTTCTGAATTAATAGTCATGTTTGATTAAAAAATGGATATTTTAATATGAAAAATTCTTATATTTTACGTGTAGAAATTAAAATTTCGAAAATATATCGTTTATATATCGTTCTGCACATCTATTCATTTATAAAATAGTTTTAGAAAAGAATATAGTTGTTCAACGTAATTGAAGATATATTTCATACCAATAAAAGAACGCAATGCTCTTTTAATTAAAAAACAATTTGTCTCGCAATATTAACAGTAAATAAGTCCTCGAAACAGAGGTAGAAGATGTTTGTAATAAAAAAGGTGAAGCAATACTTAAATTTTAGTATCTGAAATACATTCAACTGAAAGATAGAAAACAGATGTTTAATATGAATAATGAATTCTGAGGGTGTAACAAGAGATTTCTCATAATTCCAACCTTTTATTCACAACCTTACTCTTCCATTGTTTTGTGAAAATTGGAAATCCTTAGATTCATATTTAGTGGGAAGTAGCCTACTTTAAGGAGAAGGAAAACAAAGAATAACGGAATTATGAGTGAATACAAAGTTTATTGATTTATGTAGATATTTTAAAAAAATTACGTTTATGTGTTTTATGGAAATGAATGTTTATAAAACAGCGTCATTAGTTCATTATCAGCGCCATTACTTCATCATCAGCGTTATTACTTCATCATCAGCGTCATTACTTCATCATCAGCATCATTAGTTCATTATCAGCGCCATTACTTCATCATCAGCGTCATTAGTTCATTATCAGCGCCATTACTTCATCATCAGCGTTATTACTTCATCATCAGCGTTATTACTTCACCATCAGCGTCATTACTTCATCATCAGCGTCATTACTTCATCATCAGCGTCATTAGTTCATTATTAGCGTCATTACTTCATCATCAGCGTCATTACTTCATCATCAGCGTTATTACTTCATCATCAGCGTCATTACTTCATCATCAGCGTTATTACTTCATCATCAGCGTCATTACTTCATCATCAGCGCCATTACTTCATCATCAGCGTCATTACTTCATCATCAGCGTTATTACTTCATCATCAGCGTCATTACTTCATCATCAGAGTCATTACTTCATCATCAGCGTCATTACTTCATCATCAGCGTCATTAGTTCATTATTAGCGTCATTACTTCATCATCAACGTCATTACTTCATTATCAGAGTCATTACTTCATCATCAGCGTCATTACTTCATTATCAGCGCCATTACTTCATCATCAGCGTCATTACTTCATCACCAGCGTTATTAGTTCATTATTAGCGTCATTACTTCATCATCAGCGTCATTACTTCATCATCAGCGTCATTACTTCATTATCAGCGCCATTACTTCATTATCAGCGCCATTACTTCATCATCAGCGTCATTACTTCATCACCAGCGTTATTAGTTCATTATTAGCGTCATTACTTCATCATTAGCGTCATTACTTCATTATCAGCGCCATTACTTCATCATCAGCGTTATTACTTCATCATCAGCGTCATTACTTCATCATCAGCGTCACTACTTCATCGTCAGCGTTATTACTTCATTATCAGCATCATTACTTCATTATCAGCGTCATTACTTCATCATCAGCATCATTAGTTCATTATCAGTGCCATTACTTCATCATCAGACTCATTAGTTCATTATCAGCGCCATTACTTCATCATCAGCGTTATTACTTCATTATCAGCGTTATTACTTCACCATCAGCGTCATTACTTCATCATCAGCGTCATTACTTCATCATCAGCGTCATTAGTTCATTATTAGCGTCATTACTTCATCATCAGCGTCATTACTTCATTATCAGCGCCATTACTTCATCATCAGCGTTATTACTTCATCATCAGCGTTATTACTTCATCATCAGCGTCATTACTTCATCATCAGCGTCATTACTTCATCATCAGCGTTATTACTTCATCATCAGCGTTATTACTTCATCATCAGCGTCATTACTTCATCATCAGCATCATTAGTTCATTATCAGCGCCATTACTTCATCATCAGCGTCATTAGTTCATTATCAGAGCCATTACTTCATCATCAGCGTTATTACTTCATCATCAGCGTTATTACTTCACCATCAGCGTCATTACTTCATCATCAGCGTCATTACTTCATCATCAGCGTCATTAGTTCGTTATTAGCGTTATTACTTCATCATCAGCGTCATTACTTCTTTATCAGCGCCATTACTTCATCATCAGCGTTATTACTTCATCATCAGCGTTATTACTTCATCATCAGCGTCATTACTTCATCATCAGCGTCATTACTTCATCATCAGCGTCATTACTTCATTATTAGCGTCATTACTTCATCATCAGCGTCATTACTTCATTATCAGCGCAATTACTTCATTATCAGCGTTATTACTTCATCATCAGCGTCTATACTTCATCATCAGCGTCATTACTTCATCATCAGCGTCATTAGTTCATAATCAGCGCCATTAGTTCATTATCAGCGTCATTACTTCATCATCAGCGTCATTAGTTCATCATCAACGTCATTAGTTCATAATCAGCGCCATTACTTCATTATCAGCGTCATTACTTCATCATCAGCGTCATTACGTGAGTGTATGATCACAATTGGACTTTTTAAAACACTGAACTGGCCCTAATACTCAAAGAGAAATAACTTATTAAGCAAATTTGATTGGTTTACGTTAAGAAATACTTCATCTTACAGCCATCCGTAGATAATTGTCTGTTTATATTTTACTAACCTATATTAAAGTACTCTTTATTTATTAACGTCCAATTTACTCGCTGTAGTCATCCTTCCCTCTCGTCCTCTCAAACCAATAAAACTAAATAAAGTACGAGACAGTTAATCTACAAATCAACATATTACCAACACACGTTGTTTTCGTTCCTACTACTAAAAGACTGTGTTTAATTCCCTATCGTAATAACACAATATAACTACTTAGAAGCTTAACACTCAAGGGAAATCTTGCATGTATACCTTTACCCATAGATAGTCATACTTCATTACTTTCCCATCATATCTTATTAATGAAGTAACACAAAACAACACATAAGTTACAGCTGACAGTGTTTACTTAGGGGAATTTCTTGCAGTCATAATATAAATCTTGGTAAGTACTGCACTAGAGTTTCAGAAAATTAAAATTGGGGCGAAATATTTTTCAAAGTACTGGTTGTTGATCAAAATTGTTGTTAAGTGGTCAAAATTTGTAAACTTATTTCACATTAATTCAAGTTCAGATTTATTTGTTACTTTTTATTATTGTAAAGTGTATTTTAAAACGTGGACTAACATTTTTTTAAAGGCACTTATAACGATTTATAAATACATGCAAACACTCTCTGTTTAATTGGATGTAATTATAAAGGCATATAATACTGAACATAACTTCTTAGATTATGATGTTGACACGCCTAAAAGCTACACTGATATAGTACATTTAATTTGTTGATAATGAGCTCTGGGGCTGCACTATATGTGGTATTAAACTCAGTTGTACAATGTAAACAGTGAGCAACTATTATATATATATATATATATATATATATATGCCGGGTGTTCAAAAAGTATGGAAACCCCTTAATATTAATTTTATTAATAAACGCAGTACAATGAAACTTTAGGATTACGTCCTCACTGTAGTTACCGACTTTTTGCTCATTTTAACTGTATTTTTTCGCTTTGAGGGGACGTCCTGTGGAGGAAGTCTAAAAAATCTTAAATGTAAGCATAGGTCGAATTATACCTCATTTTAAAGGTCTTTGTTAGAGGAACACATTGCCGCAATCCCGACTGAAAAAAGACCATTCGTTTGCAAAATAACCGTAATGGTAAAATGTAGAACACTTAATATTTATGTCACAAAATGAGCAAAGACAGAAAATACAATCTTATAAAGTAGGCCTACATACTTGAGTATAGGGGTGTTACATCTTCATGTTGTTTAAAGGCAAAAAAAACTCTCCGTCATCATCTAATAGCGTCAGAGTCGGCAAAGAACAACAGTTGGTTAAGAGCGACCTGATATGAAAGATGAAAGTGAGGGATCTAACCTAAGAATACATAAATATTTGTAGTCTCCGTGAGGATTGCCAAATACATATTCATTAAAATGACCCCCTGAAGGTGGTATGAAGTTTTAAAAGTACTGAAAGAAGAAAAATACTTAAAGAAATTTTCACAGTTGAAAGGCAAAATCTGGACAGGATGGGAACCATGGGAACAGAAAATCTCCAGTAGGAAGGTTATTATTTTATTTTATTAAATTTAGAAATATTTGTATTTTGATTTAACTGTGATTTTTAATAATCTTAATTAAAAAAATATATAAAACTGAAGTTTATCTAAAAAATATATAAATATTACAACCGGGAAGATGAATATTTTTTCTGGATTAATTATTATATCTAGCTAACAACAAGCCTGTTGTATTATTATTCATTTACAAGAGCTAAATGGAAAAAGAAAACAATGATTTAACTACGAAACAGTTATTGATTATCCTAGTTCCTAGGTTTTTCACTCTTTCAACCATAAACCAATCTTTTCCTTTATCAGAACTATTAGAGCATGAATCGTTCCACAACTCATTCTGCTTCACACTTTTATGAGAACATACATAACATCTATAATCATTGGTCTAACAAATGCCCCCATTGACGGCAAATTGAGTGCTGTATCCTTTATTTCCAATTCAGCTCCAAGAAAAAACCTACCAACTTCCATTAAAACTTATAACATTGGATCAACAAAATAAATATTTAATTGTTTCGTCGATGTTATAAATATTTGGTTTAATCAAGCGAAACTCTTCAAAAGATATTTACTTTAAATTATTTGAAAATAATAAATTATTATTATTTTATTTGTAATTTATTTATTTTGTAATTAATACAACATAATCTTACTTAATTGACAAAGTAGAAGTGTTTATGTTTTAGGCTTATGTACAAGACAAAATAATCTATTAATTTATTTTTATAATTATTTAATGAGTTTAAGACATTTCATGTGTTTTCATAAGACGAAAATGAGTGATTCTAGTGTAATGCACAACACTGGTTTTGCGAAAAAGTATAAATAACAAGAAATAAAACGAAATAAATTATGAATATTTATCTAACATTATATAAATTAAAAGAGTTCAAAGTTTAAATTAGGATATCAAAGATGTTCAGGTCTGGCTTCTCATGTGAAATTTCAGCCTAAGAACTTGGGCATTTTCTATGGTTTTGAGAGAAAAAAATTAATATAATAAAGATATGATTAAAATGGATAATTATGTAATCTATATATAGTCTAAATAAATCAAAACCCACCGACTAATCACAAAATCTCTGGATCCAAGAAGCCTAAAGCTATGAATTTTTTTTAATGGTTTGAGGTAGGTCTGTAGATGTGTAATAAGAAAAGGTTTTGAAAACATTCCACTACAAAGGTGTTTTGTACCCCTGAAGAATATCCCTGGATCCAAGAATCCTAGACATATGAATTTTTTAACATGGTTTGGGGTAGGTCTGTAGACGCGTAGTAAGAAGGAGTTTTGAAAATGTTCCACTCCAATGTTGTTTTTACCCCTAAAACAAGTATCATATCTTTGTTGTTGCTGTATTTGGGCAAAATTTACGTCCATAGCACCACCATTAGAGTTGTACTCAAAAATTATTTCTTTTTAAAACTATCTCAACTATCAATAGATGAAACTGGGGCCATCAGCTAGTTTTAAATATATAACTGCCAATTATAAACAACAATAATGGATAGATTTATATTACTTAGCAATTGAGTTGTTACACTTTAAAAATGCATTGAATTTTTTTTTTTTTTTTTAAAGTAAGCATGCGGCAGACAAAAATCAGACTTCATACTAACAACCAGTTTTTAAAGCTATATTTGATAAAAAATACGGAAAGTTCACTTTTGTTTCTCTGTGTAACGTAATTCTTTGCACATGCGTTCAGTTCATTATTCTTTACAATTTAACGAAATCGAAAAAGTAGGCTTTGTAAAATTAGTAATTTATAACAATCCTATAAGCGATTTTTGTTATTTACAGTTAATCCACGAAATGGCATTTTTGGGTGATGGTGACCCAGTAGGTTTTATTTGCGTCCTTAGAGGACTTAAATTCATTAGAGAATAAACTCGTTAAAGATTTTGATAAAATCTTCACTTCATTTTTTCTTATAGTAGTCCCAAATTTTTGGTTTAAAATATCGAATAATTTGTATCAAGATACGGCCAAAATATAACCTAAAACAAAATTTTATTCAAATCTGTCCTGCAGTCTACAATAAAACGTTTGTATTGTAGAGGGGTAGATGACAGACAGACATCCATTCAAATTTTTTTTAAATTTATGTTACCTCATTACCTCAAACGGATATATCCCCAAAATGTAAAAATCGAGTTTTTGAACTCATTACATGATTTTCCCTGCATGTGAGAAAGTAAAATCAGTAATTCCATTCTACGAAAAATATCCATTATTCATCATCTCATTTCTCCACCAGTTTCAGAATGGCGAGGACGAATTTTAAATCTAGATGAAACAAAATGTTTTCTGTGGGAATATATTCATGTTTTACTTCTTCAATTAGCAATTATTATGTAGTTTAAAAAACTAACTGTAATTGTAATATTCTTTTGTTAAACATATATTATCATAATCACATATTTCTTATCAAAGAAAAAAAAACTTTATTCTCTCTAGCTGACAAAGTTAATTTTTATTAGAAACTACTTTCAAAACATTTTACGTTTTAAAAAACACTCTTGAAACTTGTCAAAACCTAGTTTTCCTCACGAAGAAAATAATGCAGTATATTTTACAAAGACTGTTCATTTCTTCTGAGATATTTACTTATATCCATTTGCTTACTCGTTTTTGTTTTCTAACTATTTCAATTAGTTCTTTCAAACCAGAACAAACTAACATATATTTAAATGTCTAAATATGTTCTGTATTAATAGTCTAAAAATTTATCATTGTATCATCAATCTTTAAATTGAACACGTCGAATAGTACTGTACATTGTATTACACAATTTAAACACATTGTAAGTTATTCTAAGTTGAAGTTTATACTTCAGTTTATATGAAATAAATAAACAACCTTTATATCAATAATGCAACAGAACAGGTGTTCATAAGTTCTCTTCCCTCAAGTCGTCAGTTGTTCCATATAATATAGTCTAGTCGTACATATAGTAGAGTTTCACTGTATTATATACTTTCATATAATATAGATCGAGCTGATTTCTTCCTTACAGTGTTTGTTTCTCTATTATTATTTTTTTATATTAATTTTTTTTTAATTTTATATTTACCTTCATTTTATTAGTAATAAGATTTCACATATCTGTGCTTGTTTATGTGAATGTATGTGGTGTGTGTGTGTGTGTGTGTGTGTGTGTGTGTGTGTGTGTGTGTGTGTGTTTATATATTATATGTAATTTGTTATTGTTTAAAATGAAAAAATCTAGGCCAACATCGTCTTATACAAAAATAAGATGAAAAGGACAGAAAACTAAGACTTCAAATGCATTAGAGATATAAAAAAAATAGTTGATCCATAGAGATCCGATGAAAGAGAGACATAAAACTCAAAATTACTTTGATCTTCGATCATTGTTGCAATAAAGGATTTTATTTATATTATCTTTGTCGCAGAGCCTGTGAGATTTTCTATAATGGGTGTATATTCCGCTCCCATTAGATTATACAATTCCTTACCAAATCCTAACAGTTCTGATAAATTACCAGAAACTAACCACGGTATATAGAACATTGTACTTAGAGACAGTTCCACCACTTGTGGACAATATCATTCGAAGAGAGGGATTATTATTGTCACAAAATCACCACAGATGTCATTTCTGGCAAGAAGACGATAGTGAAAAGATGAAATATCACTGTTTGATGCACAATCATGTAGATAACAATTTATGGCCCATTCGTTATTCGATGGATATTAATTGCAGGACTGGTACCTACCTACACATGCTGCTCAATGATGTGTGGCTCTTTGTGTTAACTTGGGAGAACCAAACAAAACAACTTACTGCTCCGTGCCATATGAATCAAATCTCGTACGAGTCAACTTGTGCCAAGAATCGATAGAATATTATTAAATTTATTATCTGTGGCAATATTACCTTTCACAACTTTTTTTAAAAATATTTCTCTAGCATTAAAGTCAAAATTGTTTTACCCTTTACAATAATCATAATAATTGTAACAATATGAGCATTACACAAATTTTAGTTAAGAAAACAGTATCAATTATAATATTTATTGAAATATTATAAGAATACAATTTAATATTATTAAATTGGTTCCACTATATTCTACGAATTTGTTGTTGAATTTGTAGTTGCATGTTAAGCCATTTACAAATACCTACAATTACTTATGATAGATCTCGTGTACAATATAAATCAATGTTGTAGTTAAATTGCATTCTAAGCATGTATTAGGATAATGAAGTTTGGGATGTTTGTATCTAACGGTATAATGAGGATATTTTAGTCTTCTCAGTCTCCAGAATAAAAGTTTACAGCTTGAAATTACGTTTTGAGAGACATTAAACACAAAATTCAGCGAATAAAAATTTGAGGTTTGTTATCTCAAAGTCAAATTATTTCACTGATTTTGATATTATTAAGAAATTATTTTTCACCTTACCAATTGTAAAATTGATTATAGAATGGTATTTTGGTATCCACATCATAACATTTACAATATTAAAATTATAGTTTAAAAATAAGTATTTACATTTCTTATACTACAAGAAATTTAATAATTCCTGTCTACTTGGGCCTTCTACTGATCTCCTAGGTTGTATTTTTAATATCTCCTTTATTTATGTTTTTATTTACTATTTTAAACAGTTTGGTTATAATCCAAAGATTTTAACAAAAATCTAATTACATGTAAAGGTTCATAAGCAAAGACTTTTAACTATTTTCAAACCGAAAAAACTCTAACACTTCATCATTCAAATTTTACATCTTGCACTTAACAAACAATATATCAAATTTTTGACAGTTTACATATTTTCACTAAAAAATGCTGTAGAGAGTTTTAACTTAAATGAGGGTGGCAGACTGTGTTAGTTTTTTCTCTATTCTTTGTTTTTTGGCTTTTCTTGTTTCGGTTATTGTTATTTATTTGTAACTACTGTAGATTTTTTTAATCTTGTGGTTGTCTAAAAGGTCTTTAAAGAAGGAAACTCTGTGTTCCTTAACATTAATAAGTAAATAAAATTGTTAAAATATATAATGACTTACTGATTTCTCTGTTTGAATTACGTTTTAACCTCAATAATTGAAGAATAGTTATATGTACATTTGCTATTTCAACTTAATAGAGTAAGTAAACTATAAAATTTGAAGAAACTAAACTAAAAGTGCTTTATTTTAACCGAGAATAAACTTTAATAAACTAAATATTGACTTTACTGTTAACGTAAAACTACTTATATGTGAAACAAACATTTAAACTAAAAATTGCATTTTTTTAGGTCCATATTGTTAGTCAGATTTGTAAAAGTGGTTTCGTTTAATAAAACGAGAATAACAATATTCCGAACAAATATAAATAATGTTAATAATAACTGGCTAAAATTTAAACGGATTTGGAAATCAACAGAAGACCTCATCCATACCTATTATAATACTTTATGTAACTTTTTATGAAACTTATGTCTTTAAATAAGTTTAAACTTTATGTTCTTCTTTATAAAGGGGACAACTAGATTTTTTTTTGTTTATGGCAACATCTATCTTGTGACATATCACTGAAAAAAGGCTAATTAGAAGAAAAGAAAAACATTTGTAAAAAGTCTCTAATATGCGACACCTCTAAAATATCACAACATTACCAAAACTAAGATTTTGGCATAACCTGAAAATTCGTTTAGAGGTTCGTTCGGTTATGAGTGGGGATAATTTAATATTGAATATACCTATGTTATTTTATCTCCTTCCTACAGCTATTTTTAATAAAAACATTTGCATTCCTTCCCTTGTTTTTTTATCAGTAAGCTGAACTTAAAAAAGTTGAGGAACCAGCAAAGACACCTGATTTTAACATGCAAGACTAATTCTTTTGGAGTGTAAACTTTGTGTACCAAATGGGACTAGAAGATCCATGAGATACAATTTTACACAGATCTCAATGCATTTCTAGGAAATCGAATTCTAAAAATGTCTCAAGTTTCTACACACGGTTAGAATATTGACAAACAACAATTCACTTGTTACATTAAACAAACACATTTTAATAATTTTGAAAATACGTAAGTTTTAGCATTACATTTTATTTATATATATATATTTTTTTAAATTTAATGTAATAGCAGATATTTCTTGTTGCATCTCCATATTCAAGGATAAAATGCCTATAGAATATCTAACTTTGCTAACCACCTTTTGGACTCAGGTCATAGTTTTGATCCGAAATTGAATGTTAAACTCTTACATATAGAAAATAAAAACAATAGATTAAATAATTTAGAATGTTTAGAAATAAATAGATCTATTTCACGTAAGCCAATTTTCAACTTAAATTACCAAATTGTTTTAAATTCGTCACCCCTTCTAAAACCGACCCTTAACATAGTTCATTAACCTTTATCTACCTGATACGTCATTCCCCCTACCTTTCCTATTGTATTTCAGTTTCCTGTTACTTGGGTTTGTATAAATAGTTGCCTATACCTGTTAATTACCAGTTGCTCGATGATGCCGCAAGGCGAAACAATGGTAGCTCATTTATATTATTAAAATAATTTTGAAATTTTAAGCTTTATTGCTTTATTTTATCCTAGATTACATTTATACTTTTAGCATGACATTATCATAGAGACTATTTCTAGATTTCATTAAGTTTCTTTAAAATAGACCTTTCAATGATATGTCACCAGATAGGGGTTTTCATTTAAACGTTTCCCCGTTTTAAAAAGGTAGAACAAGAATTTTAACCGTTATAAAAAGTTCTAAAACTTATTATAATCAAGCGAGATCCTGTTGATATATTTATTCGTTTAAATTGTTATTCAAATATAGCATGGCTTATTTTACACTCTGTATATAGCATAGAAGAATTAACTTAAAATTAGATTACTTATTTCAAAATTATGTGTTATTTTATAAATATTATTTTAAACTCATCAGGAAATATCATGCAATAGTGTACTATTAGATATTTTAAAAGTAGTTAAGTGTAAAAATTGAGACAAATATTAGGATTTAGTTAATGTAATTACGATTTAGAAAGAGAATGTTAATATAAGAGAAATATGTCTTGGATTGTGTTTCTATTATAAAATTTGCCTAGCTAGATACTGACAACAATGTCTAAAATGCATCACAATTTCCCCTTAGGAACTATAGTAGAATATATTACTTTATTTTACAGAACTTTTTTATTTATTGCACAACCCTACCACCTGCGACATTGTACTGTGTCTTAAACACTGCAAGTAGCTTTACATTAGAGCAATTACTTTAACTTTATAAATTCATATTAATATATATATATATATATATATATATATAACAGATGTCTTGTTAAATATCTGTTATGTGTCACATGACATTGTACTGTTTACAACTTAACACGCTCTTGTACAGCCCATAAACAGAATAGATATGTTAGAATCCTTACTATTTTTAATATAAATAAATAGATAACTTACATTTACTTGTTGTCAACATTTAAAGTTAGTATATGCTGATATTATACGTTTTATATGTCCAAACTATACCTATGCTGAGTAGTTTCTGATCACTCACTCAACGACAAAATTCAGGTTCTCCTTCACTTAGTGATCTAAAGACCAATTATAAATTAAGTCCAATAAATATACCTTCACAATAATATCTTAAAAGTTATAAAATACGCCAAAATTGTCAATCTTAATAACATTTAGTGGAAGTTAAAGTTAAGAAGATATTTTATTTTTATTTTGTTATATGTATTTCATAAGTGTAATTGTGAACCAAGCAACGTATAAGGTTTGCCATAAATGAATTTTAATTTGCCAAATTAGTTTTGTGAGATTTTAAAGTCATATATGACTGAAATTTGTAAAGTATAGTAGGATGAAGAATACTCAGAAGTAAAGAACATATAAGCTGAGATAACACAGGGTAGTGTATTGAAACATGTGTTGTATCTTATATATATATATATATATATATATATATATATATATATATATATATACGAAGACCTGAAGTAAATTTTGATCTAAGTGCCATTTTTGCATTTTTTGAGTTTTAACTGGATTTGTGATCTATGAAGCAAGCCAGTTAAAGTATATTCTGATCTAAGTGCCAAAACTGTGTCTAGTAGTTCTGAGGGTTATCAACAGAATGCGTTAGTTGTATGTGCCCTGCTAGCTGAAAGTAAATTGTGATCTAAGTGCCGCGTGACTTCTCAGCTGTTGTTTTGGTTATTGCATCATTTCTTGTTTGTGGTATTGAGGTTATGGTTGTCAGTGTTTGCTGTGTGTGAAGTAGCAGTGTCTATAATTTTGTGTCTATTAGTGTGAATAATGAGTGAAAGTGTTAAGAAAAGACAAAAGAAGGGAGAAGGGAGAATATCTGAATCTAGGAAGAAACTAAGGAACTCTGGACAAGCATATACAACCAAAAATAACGTCATCATTCCAGCGAAGAAACCACCACCCTTGGATGTAAAATGTAAGTGTAAATATAGCTGCAAAAATATACCACATCCTCAAAAGCTTCTACTTTTTGAAGATTTCTACAAAGTTGACTATTGAAAACAACAAAACTATCTTTTAGGACTAATTACTGTTAAGCCAGTTAATAGAAGACGCCATGGGCTATACAATGATCCCAGTGAAAGTAGGCGACAGACCACTGCTGTTTATACAGTTCCTGATGGTGAAGGTAATATTGTTCAAGTCTGTCGGTCAACTTTTCAAGACATTTTTCATTTAGTACCAAAAAGAGTGCAGCTGTTGGTAGAGTTAAAGCAGTCAGGTAATCCGATGCATATTGAAAAAAGAGGGAATAAGATAGAACACCGCAAGTACATGGTTGAGGATGAGAACCTGGTATTTGAACATGTAAATTCAATTCCACGGGAAGTAGGACATTATGGGAGAAAAAAGTCGGAAAGAGAGTACTTATCTCAAGACTTAAATATTAGTAGGCTATATAAATCATTTAAGGAAAAATATCCAAAGTCCAACATATCAGAACGTTTTTACTATGACACTTTCAAAAAGAAATTTCCTAAACTGTCTGTTCATAGACCTAGGACTGATACAAGCGCTACATGCGATTTATTATCTGCAAAAATCACATCCTCTATAGGTGACGAGAAAAAAAATTACGAAAACCAACTTAAGGTTCATCATTTAAAAGCAGAAAAAGCTAGATTTCATTTGAAAGAAGATTGTAAGAATGCTCAAAAAATTGACAGTAATAGTAATGTCTTCTCTTTTGATCTTAAGCAAGTTTTTTCTTTACCAACACTTACTCACAGCAACATGTATTATCTGCGCCAGTTGTCTACCTATAATCTAGGTGCCCATTTCCACAGTGGGTTATCTATGATGTCAATGTGGCATGAAGGACAGTCTTGTAGAGGTGGTAATGAAGTAGCCTCATGTTTATTTAAAGTATTGAAAACTATCACTTCATCACACACGTTAATTGCCTGGAGGGATAATTGCGCTGGGCAAAATAAAAACCAAATGATACTTTTCTTGTGGATATATCTTACAGCAATTGGTGTATACAAAGAAGTACATCACAAATTTCTTGTAAAGGGACACACGTTTCTAGACTGCGACCGTGATTTCGCGGTTATAGAGAAACGAAAACGTGTAACAAAGTGTTACATACCTGAAGACCTAAAGGAAATGATTGAAACTGTTCGAGAAATAAATCCTTTTATTGTCAACATGATGGAAGATGGTGAATTCTTCAACATTAAAGAGTGTTGTGACAGGTTCTTAAATACCAAAAAACTCAACATTTCAAAAGTTGTTTGGATCAAAATTGGTGCGTCTCTACCTGGAAAAATTAAAGTGAAACAAATTTTTAACGAACTTGAAAAATGGACTACAGTAAACGTTTTAAAGCCAGGCGTTCCCATCGAAGACATCAAAAACATTGATCTTCCGAGGCTGGAATGTGTATCCCAAATTTCCGAAGCAAAGAAGTCTGATTTGAAGTCTATGATTCCATTCCTAACACAGAGGAGACATAAACAGTTTTACGAACAGCTGACATTGTAAAAGTAATTTGAAAAAAAGGAACTTTGTTGATTTTGTGTTTTTATTTTATTCATTTGAAAATACAAGGTGTAAGTAAAAACTATCTATTCGTTTTATTTATGCCCTAGCACGTACCCAGCAATATTCAGGTACAGTACCTAATACATACAGTAAAATCCATATTCTTGACACCATAAAACTTATTTAAGTTGTTTTTATGACAAGCAGTTGTTCTTATGTTGTTGTAAAAAGATAACAGCCTCAATATTAATTATTAAAAACAAACCTATTTAAATGTTTTAATAACTTTAGCCTTTACTAGGGCCTATAAAGATTGTGGTACTTAGATCACTATTTACGTTTAAAGGCTAACGCACTTAAACCATTATTTTCCTTTGGTACTCTGGACATTGATCCGTTTTGATTTTCAATTTTTTAAATTTAAAAACTCAGAAATGGAATAAGATTTAATAAAGATTTCACTTGTACAGTTGTATTTAGTCGTATTATACCTATTTTTTTTTAGTTTGAAATATTTATGCTTTAAAAACCTTATCTTAAAGAAAAAACCTTATTATCTCAAAACTTTAAAAAAGGCACTTAGATCGTAATTTACTTCAGGTCTTCATATATATATATATATATATATATATATATATATATATATATATATATATATATATACTTGGGAAACACCAAAGCCTAGTAAAGAGGCAAAGATAGCTATATTTTCAAATTATACAGCTATTAACACTGAAGGAAACAGTATAGTAGAAAAACATCCAAACACTGAAAACTACAGTAATACTGCTTGAATTCCTGCTTATGTATTCCATTTATAAATTGATTTTCTTGACGGAGGGAACCACATTTGGGTAGATTCTTTAAAACACCTTATCGTTTTATATTCATTTCCAAAAGCAATAGCCCAATTACAACATTCACTTTTTGTTCAATTACAAAATTAATTTTTTCAAGGTTATATATCACATAAACTAATTGAACACAACTATAAGCACTCATTGCATGAAACCCTACACAAATGAAATGATAATATTTAATATAGAAAGGACAATGATCTGATCTGTGGGATTGAAGGGGAGGGGGTTATTTTAGAAAACAGAGGTTACGCAATAGGGGTGATGAGTTAAGATATATTTGTTCATTTAGGTTGGAAGTATAATTTTTAAAAATAGAGCTATTGTTTTCTAAACATTCTAAGTTATTGAGTTCCTACTTTTTTGTTAACGTGCAAGAACTATAACATTTGACTTACGATCAAAATTTTGCCCTTTGTTCAATAAATAATTTGCAAAATTTGAATTAGATTTCTATACTTCCAACTGTTCATATGTTCTTTAATTCTATTCAAATTATATTCTTAATTATATAAGAATTATAAAATTATTCTACCCATTCCTTTCTCTTCCAATTTTGTTCAGTAGCCTGAAAAAACCTAACAGCGAAACAAATGTCGCTCAATAAAGCTCTTGTTATGGAGTTAAATAATACTTTTATTATTTCCATTAATATGGAATTCCATCAAGCACAGACTGTTGTCACATTATATTATACTACAATATTATTATTATACCTTACTAATATTCCAAATGATTAAAATATAAGACTGCCATCATCACAAGCTAAACGTTTTCTCTCTCGATTTCTATTCTAATTTATTTTTAACACTTTTCTTTTGTAAGATGTTTCATTTTATTTTCGTTTTCACCTTTACCTATTTTTATGCATTTTAATGGGGAATAAATATTATTATTATTTATTACTTCACCAATATCTTTCCCATATTGTATTCCCTAAATTTACACTATTACAATGGCTATATCCAAACCAATCTACTCCTGAAGTTAAACAATGGTATCTGATTACCTATTGAAGTCGTGTCAGTGTCACAAATCGTTGTAGTTTGACAGTGAGGGGGGAATTACATGTGAACTTACAATGGACACTGAAACCAGTTTCATGTTCAAGTGGTAAGACATTGTTAGATAACGATTTAAAATTACATTTCCTGGATTATGAGCTCAGGTATTTCGCCATTTCTACCTAATTAGCAACTAGAAAGTGACATTAGAGTGGGCGTCTTTAAATTAAAAAATACATATTTTCAAATGTGATAGTTTTTAGTTACATAAAAGATAGAAAATACCAAATGGGTTTGTTTCCTTATTGTTTAAAAAGCAAAAACCTCTAAGTCACTTCCGCCTTATAAGACCCCTAGCCTTAAATAATACATGTTTATATTTCTGTTAAAAGCAAATAACCTACAACCAATACATTAATTACAAAAGTTAATTCTTGATCAACCGAAAACGTGCATCGCGATCCAGACTTTATAGCGAACTCCCTGTCGCTATTTCTTCGTTCCACTTTCGTCTTCCCCTCCACATCTTGATTCCACTCATTGTACCAACTAATGCAACCTAAACTCGTTTTTTATAAAGGACCAACTGTATTAAAAATTAATTCTATTTTTTAAAACCTTAGTTCATACTACATTTTAACGGCGAAATATCTATCAGGCATCCTCCTTATACAGAAAGAAAAGAACAAAAAATAAGGACACTCTAGCCCTAAAATACTGTAATAGCGTCAAGATTAGGAGAGAGCAAAATCCTAGAGATTATATTCAAAAAGATGACAACCCAACTGGAGTCTCTAGGGACTGCCACAGCTGTGCTCACTATAGTGAGTCGATGACGGACAAATGGGTTTTTATTAAAAGTTTGAGTAAAGTGCTATGAACTGCCCTTCAAAAATATGCCTGGGTTCCTTTTATTAATTAATTACAAGATCAGTGGTTCAACATTTTATTAACTCTTATCTTTGACATGAAACTTATGTCTATTTCCTTGATACTTTACTACAACACTTTAATACAAAACTTTAATACCATACTTTAATACAAAACTTTAATACAAAACTTTAACACAAAACTTTAATACAATACTTTAATACAAAAATAGGAATTCAATTAAACAATAAAACAAAACTATATCATTTATTCAAAGCCCAGAAGTATTCCAACTATTGTTATATTTTGAATGAAAGAAATTACAAGTCTTCTAACTGGCGACTTTATGTATAGAAATGCTTGCTTACGGTTTGTTGAGTAGATTTCCTGGGCCATCTTCCACCACGGCTAGCCACACAGCCGTGTATCTTCCAAGCTCCAAAAAGACAAGAGACCCCCTCCAAATCATGCTGACCGCTTATATACCTTTAGGAGTCTTGGCTGTCCTAGTTCAAATGCAAGACAAGCATTTCAACATTTTTCCCAATAGTTAGATCATTCTGAGCTTTGTGAATATGATTTCTTCCTAATCTAACCTAATATTAACTTATTCCTAACAAAAGACTGTTACATTTCTCGAATCACATGAACATATTGAATGAAATATGAAGTAATAAAATCCATTCTACAATCAGCATTATTCAAAATTGCATGGCAATTATTTCGGAACTGAATATAAGGATTTTTGTTCTAAACTTACAAATAATCATATTTTCAAAAACGTTTAGCTTTTAGTAAAATATTTCTTCCTGTTTTCAGTTCCAAGACCATAATTATGGAACAAATTTGGTAGTACTATAAATTGTAGAAAATTGAATAAAATAGCGGAAATAAAAGTATTCTACGCTTTTCTTCATAAAGAACAATTTGGAATTTAGATTTGTTTTCCATATTCAATCACCTTGTATATATCCTACCCTAACTGCAACTAAAGTTCCCTATTACTTACGCTGTACGTTTTACCTTATATACCTTACGCGTGAAAACCATTCATATTCAAATCTTGAAACCAATTTGACACCTCTTATCTTACTATTCGACATAACATAACACTGACATGCAAATTACATAATTTTGTTGCGTATTAAGAGACAAGGAAAGTATTTTTACTGTCGAAATTTTAACGTATTTCTATTATATTCTAGGACCTATTTTATTCAATTTTCTACAATTTATAGTACCACCAAATTTTTTTCTTCATTATGGTCTTGTAGTATGGCTTCATTTTGGTGTTGCTGAATGATAAAAACGAAGCTTTTTAACATACGTTTATTTGGAGGTTTAAAAAAATATGTATATTGTGAAGTGTTTGTGTCGTTTCATTACTATGTTTAATATTTTTGTTGTATCGTCAACCACAAGCGAGTGAAATTTAATGTTTAACTGAAGATGGAATTGCGGTTCGGAAACATGACGGAATATAAACGTAATACAATATTTTATACCTCATAGAATTGTACACATTTAATAGTGACTTAAAAAATAATCTCAAAACATAAATGTTTATTTTCAATCGTACAAAAAAAATATAAGAATATATTCTGAAATACTTTGATAAGCTTCGGAAGCGGGTCCGTTGTATAAATATAAATTTAAAAAAGGTAATATGAATATATGTCCGAAACAGTTTCGTTTACAGATAACTCGCCATTTTGTATTATTACAAAATATCAATTTCGTTTTTGAAGTAATTGAGATATTGAGATTACATTTGGCATACACATTATTGTAAAAGTGTGCAAAAATGAAGACTGTATTTGTATTATTTTTAAAATGGCGGCCGTTAAAAATTTTTAATATTGAACATCTCGAAAACCATAAATTTTACAAAAATATAAGATATAATAAAGTTTTAACTACAAATAAAATGATATTTTTCTGTAAATTAAAGGATAGTTAAGTTATTGATAAAAAACAGAAAACATAATTTCTTGAAATGAAAAACTATTTCAATTAAAAGAGGAAACTTTAATATCTCTTGTAATTTTTTCTGAAAATTACTAGTTTTCAAGACATAAAATTTAAAAATACAAAATGGCGGATTGTCTGAAAATAAAGCGGTTTCAGGCACATATTTATAGGAACTTTTTTATTCATTTCCATGTAAGGAATCCACTCCCAAAACTTGTCAAAATATTTTACACTCTGTATAACATTTCTTATGTATATTTCAAAAGTTTTAATAAACAAACTTGATATACAAAATGTTATGAATTAGATTTTATTTTAAAATTTACAAACGTTGTTATTATTTTTACAGTGGGAATATAGACAATCAAAATTACAGAAATGAAATGTCGGTACATTGAAAGTCAGATGTGATATATTATTTTATTTGGCCTAGCGTCACTAATTAATTGACATGTAAATAATCATGATTCGAATCACATTTCCATGCATGAATAATTCTCTACTACCAACAAACAATATTTATGATATATCGGTTTCATTCCAAATTATACACAAGTTTGACAACTATTAATATTCTGAGCTTTTGTTTTTATCATTTCACTGGTAATTGACTACAACACTGCAAATCATAACACTCTTTGTTTGTTTAATTTAAACATCACAACTTTAACATTTAGCTTTAAAACAAGTTTTGATGTGTTTATCTGACTGCCAATTTTGCTTTATAGTGTCTATTGCAGGTCGTCAATATCAGCAAAGTACAAAATGATTGTCCTAATAATCTATTATGATCTGTTCCAATTTTATAACAGTTGTTTTGGAATTTGTATTGCTAATACAAAATGTAAAATGAAAGTTTCTCTAATTGAGACTGTTTTACATTTATTTTATTTTTTTGAGGGTGTAATTGATGCAGTTCACAAATTACGCTTTCGCCAAAATTAGGTGTAATTATTTTAATCAAAATTTGCTCAAATGTATCCTCTATGCGGCAAACAAAGCGTATTGTTCGCCATCAGTCCAAAAATACAGGTTAGTGAGTTATCTAGTGCGAAATTCTTCTAAAAGATATAATTTCTACAAATGTCTTTTAAATTTGTATAAAATATCAATATTTATGACCAATACTGGTGTGAAGAGTAGTAAGTAATAAAATTATATAATGGTTTAAAAATAATTGAGAAGAAACTAAAATGAATCAACATTATAAGTCTCAATTTTAATTAAATTTAAACTTAGTTTAAATCACAAGTTAGGCAAGCTTTAGGACTAAAAAACACATTTTTCAAAGAACAGGTTATTTCATTTTCGATTGCAAATTTTTCATTTCATTTCCTAATTTATTTTAACAATGATTTTAATTCAACATTTAATTAGTCATCTACAATCATTATGAATGCAGCAGATCAATAAATTGGGACATTGTGTAACTTATTAATTTACAAGGATAACTGGAATACATACATAATTATATATAGGCCTATATGGGAAGTATTTTATCTATAATTAGCACAAGAACATCGTAGCTACCTCAGGAAATTAAATTTGGTTTTTGTTCATACTCTGCATTTTCATTCCCTTAGTTAAAAATATATTTTTTAAAATAAAGCCAAACTTAAATTATTTGTAGGTTATTATGGATTTATAGATTAATTAATATTAATTTATAATTTAACTAACAATATAATTGAATTACCTTATATGGTTTCCGCAAGGTGACTTCTTTTTTAAACACTAACGCGTTTCAAAGCATCTGCTCCATCTTCAGAGTTCTTTTCACTCAGTTGAGATCGTCAACACATTAAAATAAAACATAAAACACACGAACATTTACACACACACACACACATACACACACACACACACACACATATATATATTCATTAATTTATACATCACTTATCGTATCGCGAAACTTGGGATGCGCATCGATGACCTAGGACATTGATATGATGCGCATCCAATCATATGTAAATGTCCGTGTGTTTTTATATTTTATTTTAATGTGTTAACGATCTCAACCGAGTGAAAAGATCTCTGAAGATGGAGCAGATGCTTTGAAACGCGTTAGTGTTTAAAAAAGAAGTCACCTGGCGGTCACAATAGTGACTTGGATACTAGCAACATGATTCTTAATTTATAATAATGATAAATTATATACTAATATTAAAATATTTTAAAGTTTACAAAATAACACTTCTAACTTGTCCAATGCGTTATTATGCAGGCAATGAAGAAGACTGATCTCTGCCTTGTTATCTCAAGTTTAACTTCCTCAATCATTTATAGCCTGAAAGCATCCTATTATATTCCATGACAAGACTCAGAGTGTAATGATTTCTTTAAGATATTTAAGAAGTTTTCTTATTAAAATACGTTGTTGAGAGATAATACGATGCAGTTAAAACCCCAGTATTGAGTATTGAGTATTGAGTATTGAGTATTGAGTATTGAGTATTGAGTATTGAGTATTGAGTATTGAGTATTGAGTATTGAGTATTGAGTATTGATTGGTGAATTATATAAGATTTGTATTTTTAATGATAGACAAAATTGTAATAAACAAATTAATCTGTAAAGGTACTAACAGAATTATTCATTCAAATTTAACGCTAATTTGTTTTTAATTTTATAATAATTTAGATTAAGTATTGAGTAAAGTATAAATGCCTATGAAATATCATATTTATAGTATTTCTTTGTGTTTACTGATTGGGTGTAGGCCTAATAAATACAATTTTCCTTTGGATCTACCACATTTTCAAGTAAGCTAAAGGTTAAATCCTTCTCTTTAATCTATCTTATCGGGTCTCTTTTAACCAACTCTTGTTGTTTTCCGAGCCTGCCTTTATTAGAGTGTTCGAGTACTAGAAGACTTCTACTTATAATTTTTTTAAAGCGGTAATGACCAAAAAGTATTTTTGCCTTTAAAGCAAAAGTAGGAAATTTAATTCTTCTCTGCGCTGTGTCACATATGCGATTGAGGCACCACTGTGTCGAAAATTTGACATTTGGTTGGTTGTTTATCTAGGAAAATACAAGTTTGAAGAGTCATATTGTTATACACCTCTTATTTACTTAGCAGTTTTCGTGTTTTAGTCTCTAGCACTATTGATGTGTAGTTTACCTGATCAAGTTTTATTTAATTTGATTGTTTTAACTCTGGACTAGTTTTACGTTTAGTTACGTAGATCAGTTACTCTAGACTTGGGCTTATCTCGCCGCAATTGGAACTAATGAACAGACAAAGGCTACGTAGGTTCGATCCCGGTTGATCGCTTTGTATTACCTACTACACCATCTTCATTAGTTTTACGGACATAAAGTACAAAGCTTGAGAAAATGTTTTAAAATAATGCTAATTTTCTAAAACAAACTAACGTTTTTGTGTTGATCGTTGTTACGTTTGCATAAGGAGAGATGATCCATTCTCCCAAAACGTAACGTATGTTTCGTATGTACACGAATGATGTCAAATGTCCAAACAAATTACACCTACTGTAACCTAACTGGAGTGGGAGGAATTTTAGCTTGAATTCAGGTTATTATAGTTTTAGGTTTAATTTTATTTCACTAGTAGATATGTAAGTTTAGATTTAGTTTAGAAGGAAGACCCTCCGATGATGATAACCATGTTATCGAAATGTACATCAGGGCATTTAGTGGAAAGAATAAATAAGTAACAATTAATGAAATAATTGTGTTTTATTTTAAAGTTTCCAGTGATTGTGGTTAGGGGTAAATTCGAATAATCATTGTGAATTTCGCCACAGTGCTTAACAAGATTGTATCTAACTAGAAACCTGGTTCAATAAATATATTTTCATAGGTAATTATTATAGCTTTAGAAATAATTATATAAATAATACAATTTGTATTCATCTATATTGAAAATTGTTTTTAAACTCAACTGAATAAACCTGTAATCATGTATAATTAATTATATTTCCCATATATTCTAGAAATTGCGTTTAATAATTACAATTAAAAACGAGTTAATTCTCGTCACAGAATTTAAATTACTTTTTAATTCCGTCTTCTTTTCTTATAATGAGTTTTTAACTAAATTACAACAAAGCAGGATTATAGAAGTTGTAGACACTGCTTTACTGTAAAATAATATTTAATATGCAGACTCATAGAGAACGTTATCTTACTGCTTCAACAAATGTAAAACATTAATTTATTTTGTGAATTGTCTGTTGTAATATTCACTTTAAAGCTTAAGTTTCTGTTTTATTTTCCACGTTAGTAAATTGGACTTCAGTTAGTGCATAAACCGAAAATTATAAATTAATTATTACTTTAATTTTTTATTTTTTTTTGTAAATTCTCAATAGACAAAAATAAACGCTTTTACTTACACAGTATAGCCCAAGTTTATAATCGAAAAACATTTAAACCTTAATTTCTTGACTGATTTTCACATTTCATGCCCTCAGAAAACATTAAAAGCACGACAGCGACCACTAAAATTAACACAGGAACATGAAATTTGATACAGAGAACAATATACCGAATTTGGTATAGTGTGCTCTTAAAGAACCCTATTTAAATACAGAAATCTAATTGAAAAGGTCAAAGTTACGACCATTTTAAACAGTTTTTTATTCATGTTGCGTGTTTTATTCAACTTATAACATATTAAATTAGATAACAATTTGGAGACTTTAATTCTGCATATAATGGTACCAATCTACCACTCTACGTTGAAACATAATGAAGTAAAATATAATTTCAAACTCCGACCTAGGAAGAAAATGTGATTTGGTATAGTTACAAGATGACTGTCTCACCTACACAAGGGTGGCGAGTGAAGGGTCCTTACATATATCACTGACACGAGCGAAGGACTTTGATATTTAATAAAGTCATATACGAGGTACGTTACTACCTAGACGAAGACAACAAAGTAATTCTATACATAACTAGCAGAGTATAGATGTTGAAAGATGAAGCCTAATATCAGAATCCAAAAGCAACAAAGAAGAAGAATATAAGCAGCATAAGGATTGAATATTTCTTGTCAGCGTAGCAGAGTAATGGCTGGAACAGAACTGAATCTGCGACCGGTCAGGCTTGGCACATCAGCTGATAAGTGGCAGGGGAGGGGTGGAGAGGAGATGTAACCGGTCAGCTGATAACAAAGTACAACAGTCTTAACGTATTTGTTGGTCTGTGATAACAAAACTCAAGTTGTAGTAGTACTTTTAATTGGCGTTATGTTACCGGAGATTCATGCCGTGCTTCTGAATTGGATCTCTGAAATATTGGTTTAATATCAATCCAGTTGGCTTTAACTTTTATTATTATAGATTGAATGAAATAAACATGTTTATGTAAATACTGAATATAAAGGCATTTTAACATATGAGGGGAAAACTGTAAACATTTCAAATCTAATCAGTTGTAAGACGCAACTCCATCGATCAAAGAGAAATGCTAGCCGCCATTTTGGTTTTTAGTGATTTTTTAAACTTGTATTTAGAGCCGATTTTTAGCTAAAGACATTAACCTTTTGCGTATTTTGTATACCATAACCATCAAACATGTGTAAAGAAGAAGTGTAAGAAGCATCAGCTCGTTTCACATTTGTAGTTTAGAGAAAAATTTAATTTCGTTTTTTTTTTAATATCCTTAAACGCAAAAGTTTTTCAAAGGATTTCTTAGTGAGCACCTATTACCTATGAGGAAGCTATATTCCAAGTTTCATTCCAATCCGTTCAGTAGTTTTTGAGAAATCGTGATAACTTACACCACAGCACGTATACTGGATAAGTCCATTAGATCTGTCAATACAATTTAACATTTCCTACATTACATTTTAATATAATTAAAATCCATTTTTATTTACTTTTGTTTTGTAATATTTTCATAAATATTTTTTTAATCTTATTTTGTCAACTACCTTTATTATATAATTACGACTTAAATAATGTTTGTCAATTTTTGGTTAGATTAACTACATAAAATTTCGTTTGTTTGACATCTTAAGATATGTTTTACATCATCTTAGTGAGGTGTTTAGTAAATTGGAAATTAGAATGACACTACCAAACATTACACTTTTTAAACTTTACATACATCTGAAGATTCTAAAAACCAAGAGAATTGATAATTTGCGATATACCGTATTTAATATTTTAAAATTTAAACTCATAATTATTTCAGATAAATCCCACAAAATAGCTTTTATACACTTTATTATAACAAAATAATAACTAATGTATTGATTATTCCTGAGATATAGTGGTTAAATTTAATACTTGAAAATATTTCCGTTAAATTGTATTTGTTTTTTTTTTTGTGAATTGAGCTATATAGATATGCTAACTGTTCCCGCTGGAAACTCTAGCTAATTATAGCTCTTACATATAAGAATATCTATAGCCATTTTTAAGGCGTTTTCCTATAACTTTCTGAATCAACGTACAAAAATATTTACACCTAATAAACAATGATAAAAGAACGAAAATTGTAAACAAATTATACCTAAACTAATACAACAACGTCAGTAGAAAAACATCTGCCGCTCTCCGTAGTTAACAATACAATTATACTTTACTTTTTCTCATTATTTTAAAGGTTTAAAATCTTCATAGTCTATTAGAAGCCTTCGTCCATCCATTATGTATTGCTATTATCTGCAGAGGTACGTTTCATGTAGACGGTTTCATTGAAATTAAAACCACTTATAATTTTGAAACCTTTAAAATAATTTGATTAATTAATTCAATATTAAATAACGAATAATGTGTATGAACATTGAAAATTATAAAATGCATATTTTATGAAACATTTTAATTAATAAATAGTTTAAAACCTTTAGAGATAATGTATAGCATGAAATTCGATAACCTGTCAAACAAATACACACACAAATAAGAGTGAAAAAGGAAGAATCTGGTTTACAAAGAGTTGAAGCATGACGGTTAGTAAAATACTGCAAATCCTAATCAAACTGCCACAGATGTAAACATCGCGAGATATTCTTTAAAAACAAATGATCATATTAAATGTAGTACAAACACAATAATAAACTGTTCTAAAAACATTCTTTCAACTCTAAATGAGATTCCATTTGTTGTTTGTTTATTTTCTAATATCCATCTCCATTATGTTTCTCCCAATATTATTTGTGATTTCCCAAATATTTATACAGTATTGTTTTCGTTCTGATATATCATTGAAGGTAAAGGTTAGGGTGTGTCAACGTTTTGTGTTATTTGTAAAGAAACGATGCTGAACTGAAATTACAAAACACAATTCACCAACGCTGCTACTGCAGCCTAAACTGAGAATATTCTGAACAATAACACAATAGAAACGAAGAGACAAACATCATTTATCATAAGAGTTAATTAACCAGAGTTACTTCGTTTTAAACCCGATACTTCAGAGGTAGGCTAATATAGACAATTAAACAGAGTAATTTGTGAAGATGCAGCAACCTGAGTTTTTATAAATTGGGGCTGAAGGGCGGATCTTTAAGAGAGTTTGAGTTCGGGGAGGGAATTTGAGTATGAGGAGGGAATTAACCTGACACGTACCCTCGATGACTCAAATACTACAGCTCAGCCAGCCATTTTAAAGAGCGATTAAAACTATGTTATTAAATATAATACATAATAAACTAAATTAACTATAAATAATATTAAGTGAATGACTTTATTTAAAACTAGTGTTGTAGGAATCACTATTAGGCTAAAATGACCAGGCTCAAATGAGCCGTGGATGCCATTGACGGTTGACAGACAACTGTAAAAATCTCTGATATTGCAAGTCGACATTAGGGTTACTTAAAATCGTCCTACCGAAATAAATGTTATACCATTGTAAAGCTGACGTTTCGTAGATGCATATACATGTAATCAAAGGTTCATAAAATGCTATAAAAATATTTAATTAATTCGTAAAGTTTGGTGTGTTTTAGTCGTATTTAAACCTAACCTAACCTAACCTAACCTAACCTAACCTAACCTAACCTAACCTAACCTAACCTAACCTACTTATCACATATTTAATTTAATACGAAATTTGGAGACGTAACACCGAATACCCTCGGCCGTCGATCCATCCCAAAAGCGGCTAATTAGCCAATATTTAGTAGGAAAAAAATTTAGGGGTACCTGAAATATCGGTTATCCTGTAGACTAGAAAACATGCTCTTCCTTGAACACATCCGGTCTCTCTTGCAGCTGGCGCATACTTAAAACCTAAATGCGTGGGAAGGATTAGGCCTATCATTACCGAGGGACGGGGTAAACTGATATGATGCCAAACAATTCCCCTGCAATTTATCATTACGGCAACCCGCTAGTAGATCTGTTAGAGTAGAAGTATCGCTGGGAAAAAAGGGAGGTGGTGAAATGATTTCACCACAAAGTTTATTTGTTGCCCCCCCCCCCTGTTTTAGTAACAATTATTAGCGAAATCGTTTTACATAACCTAACCTAACCTAGTCTATGAGCGCCATGGTGGTACTAATTCAGCCTTATCAAACCATGTAACCACAAGCAGTTCCTCTAAATGTAATGCCCAAAGGTAGGTTTTTAGAGCCTTGTAGAAAATTTTAAATTATATCAGTACATCTAGTCTAAATTTTTTTAAACTATGTTACAGAGTTTGTTTTAATTATATATGTCAGTACATTCTTGACGTTGGCTAGGCCCTAAAGGACTCGTAGATATGTATAGAAAGTTTCCACTCACTTCGCTCTTGTCAATCTACCGAGTTTATATCTGCAAATTTATTATCTAATTTAAAGTGTTATAATTTGAAAAACATACGAGATATGAACAAAAAACTTTTTATTATGTCCCCCAAAAACAATTTCTCGAATTCCTAAAACGTGAATATCAGTTAAAAAACTATGGTTGAAATTTGAATGCGATTTAAAAAATTACTTTACTTTTATTATTGGATATGTGAAAATTAATTTGTTCAGGAGTTATTTACCATGCTTAATTATCTTGATTGCTTACGTTTGAATGTTTACTGTACATGGAGTGTCATTAGTGAGTTACAAAGTGGGAAGTTACATGTATTGTTACCGTGTTTAACTCCAAAACCACAACTTGAATACAAATCTACTCCACCATGTTACTTTCAGGACCTGTCTTAATATAAATAATGTAACAAATACGGAAAGTGTATAGAAAATCATTACCAAATTCACTTTAAAGCGTCTAAGGTAAAAGAATATTAAAAGATATGTTACTGAAAATAGAAGGATATATTATAAACCTGAGAAAAACTAATTTTTGAATTTAGTTATACACATGTGCGAAGCAAAAGTAAGTTAAAAGATGAGTCCAAATATCAATGTCGAGTGATTCACTGATGAATCGCATATATCGTATAATGCATAGATAAGGCCAAAATATCTTCACATACTAAATTTCATTGAAATCTTTCCACTCGTTTGTTCTGTATAGCATTGTACAAGCGACAGATGATCATTCAAGAAATCACGTTTTAATATATTATAGGTGAAAATACAACATTAAGTAATTTGAACAAAAAGAATATTCAATTAGGAAATTTAATAATGTGGCGAGTTTACTGAGGAAACTCATTCATGTAGTCTTTCAAATCTCTGACTATAAGTTTATCTAATGAACTCAGTCCTACAAGAACACCATTTGACAATTTGATTTTCTCCTAAAACATTACATTTATGAAAATAGAGCTTTTAGAAACATTGTTGTTAAAACGCCTCTATCTTATTCTTTTGTAGCTTATTGTCGTTATGCAATTACGGTTATAACCATTTGAATCTTCTTTTTATGAAATGGAAATTAGATTTTTTTTTCAATGAAATTTATATAGTTAAAATACATTTTTTGTAATTCTAAACAATTTTATACTTTATTTACAAATATACGCTTTGTTTTGATGTCAAAGTTGTCGTGATTTAATTAACTACTTCATTTTAAGAAGATTAATAATTAAGAAGATTTATTAAGAAGCAAACCATTAAGTTATCCATTATCAAACTTTAAAACGATCAGTCATCTTCACATTTACTGTGTCTCTAATATTTTAAACTAATCTCCGTTGTGAGATTAAATTTTCTTCAAAGAAGATTTAAATGGGTGAAATAATAATATGAGTCCAGTTATAATAATAGTACGAGTCCCGGGGTAATAATTATTACAGTTAAACCAAAAAAATATGTCTGTATCGCTGTCAATGTTAGTGCATCAGTTAGAGTAAACATGTTTAAATTATTTACTCATTATAAACTCATAGAAAAACTACGCAAACTTAGTAAAACTACTTAATTAAGCAACTCTATTAGAAATATAAGATGTCGGTAACCTCGTTCGGGTTAGCCTTGTGCAGGGAGCTGTTCGAATTGACAACAGCGCGCTATTCTTGCTCTCTTATTGGTTATTCCACAACAAGCAAGATTAATGACTCATAGTATAGATGATATTTTATTCCTGAATATTGTTGGAAAGCAGACTAAACACAATTACTTGATTATCGCAGAACTGTTGTAAAAATAGTTAAATATTTTGTTGATTAAAAAAAGTAAAGTTTGGTCCATGTTTACTTACGATTATAAAATCCCTCAACAGCCATATTGAAAAAAAACAACAACAACATAATAATCCATCATATTTAAACTGTTGTGTTTGGCTCCATAAACTTCTCACTGACACAAGTTACAACGTTTTAAACGTTATTCTAATCATGTACAACAAAAAAGTACCAAAACTAAGTGCGTGGGTAATAAGTCCAGATAATTAGCATATCCTTCTATTGTTGTGGCAATTATTTAACAAAATTCATGCATATCAATGCTTCTATTGTTGAGGCCATGATTTAACAAAATTCATGCATATCAATGCTTCTATTGTTGTGGTAATGATTAAAGAAAATTCAAGCATATTAAAGCTTCTTTTGTTGTGGCAAAGATTTAACTAACTTCAAGCATATTAATGCTTCTGTTGTTGTGGCAATTATTTAACAAAATTCATGCATATCAATGCTTCTATTGTTGAGGCCATGATTTAACAAAATTCATTCATATTAAAGCTACTATTGTTGTGGCAATTATTTAACAAAATTCATGCATATCAATGCTTCTATTGTTGAGGCCATGATTTAACAAAATTCATGCATATTAAAGCTTCTATTGTTGTGGAAATTATCTAACAAAATTCAAGAATATTAATGCTTCTATTGTTGTGGCCATGATTTAACAAAACTCATGCATATTAAAGCTTCTATTGTTATGGAAATGATTTAACAAAATTCAAAAATAATAATGCTTCTATTGTTGTGGCAATTATTTAACAAAATTCATGCATATCAATGCTTCTATTGTTGTGGTAATGATTAAAGAAAATTCAAGCATATTAAAGCTTCTATTGTTATTTCAATGTTTTCACAAAATTCATTAGTATTCAACGTAACATACAGAGTAAAAAAAAATCAGAAACGTTGTTGATTTTATGCAGCAGATTTTTGTTAAGGTTATGTAATTCGTTTGAATTTTGAACAAATGTAAGGTTTTAGTAAAATTATTCTCTGTAATTGTTTATTTGCTAACGTTTTACATTGACAGAAATTTATGCAGAATGTAATAAAGTGTTCAGTTTATTTGAATTTAATTATAATTATTATTAACTAGAAATACTTCTTGTTTTTTCAGAATTCATGGTCAATACCGGATGAAAGTAAATTTCAGATTTCATGTTTGATTTCGAAATTTTGAATTCTTCTACTTTGGAAGGAAAAGTTAGTCGTGAACATCAACAACCTGGGTTGAATAACAACTGCCTTCCCCTATTGACATTCTGGGTTTGAAGTTTTGAAGACGGTAGAAAGGATTAAGGTCGTCACGTATGATTCACCCAAGAAACGTCTTGACACTTGACATTACAAAAAAAAAAAAAAAAAAAAAAAACTAAAATCGAATAAAACAATTTGTGGTAAACATTTTATTTTTAAGTAGTATGTTAAATACATATATACTTTTTAAATTATATAATTTTAAAAACATTATCAAATATGTTAAGTTAATACGTGATAAACATTAAAAAAAAGAAGAAATTAAATATAATTAATTGCAAAAAATGAAAATCATTAGACCTGATATTAAATTCTGAAAAAAATTAAAACCATCGATAGAATAATTATAAAGATTTTTATTTACTTTTATATTTTTTAAATTTACTACAACATACTTTCAAAGCATGTTAATTAACTAAACATTAAGACGAAACTTTAATGTATTTCAGATGAATGTTTTTGAAATTCAAAAGTTCATTTCAGCTGGTGTTAAATTCAATGAAATCTAATTATAAGTTTGTTACAATAATAAAATAACTTTGAATATCTGAGCTAGGAAATAAATATGAAATGGGATCATATATGAAAAGTCAAATGGTTTTTAATTTTAAATGTGAATGCATCGTAATAATCCCTTATAAGTAATTTTTTTAGTGTTGAATAAGAAAAGATTGAAAAGTGATGCCAACTTATCTCAATTACAATTTCTTATAAATGTGAATGTTGGGTTGAAATTTGTCTTTCAAAATGTAAAAATTAAGTTTAAAATATTTTATAAAATTATCGACGAATTAATATTCTTACGAAAAGCCCGCTGAATATTATTCTGATAAAACCCATATGTAACGTTATACACCATGAAAATACCTGTACTACATGATATATACGTTAATAAATGGATTTGACCATGTGCTGTACATGTATTGAATGAAATCAAAAGTAATGAAATTAAATAATAGAAAACCAATAAACATTAAAAAAACTATACTACATTCTAAACTTCAAAACACAATTAGATATGTAAGTGTATACGTATTTCTTGATTATAGATTCCATACTTAACTTTTGTAACAAATTAAGATCTAACTATTGTCCAATGTGGAATGGTGAAACCACTATTAGATTTGCTAGTTTTTGTTTTCGAAGAGATTTTGTCATAAAATGTTTTCAAGGATAAAATAAAGCAAAAGCTTAAAGTTTCAAATATTTAATAGTATAAATGAGCTACAATTGTTTCGCCTTGCGGCATCGTCGGGCAACAAATAATTTACAGGTATAGACAACTATTTAAACAAAAGTACAGGAAACTGAAATACAATAGAGAAATCGGGAAAGGTAGGGGGATGACCTAGCAGGTAGATAAAGGTTAATGAACTATGTTACGGATGGGTTTTAGAAGAGGTGACGAATTTAATACAATTTGGTCATTTAAGTTGAGAATAGGCCTAAGTGAAATAGATCTATTTATTTCTAAACATTCTAAATTATTTAATCTATTTCTTTTATTTTCTATATGTAAAAGTTTAACATTCAATTTGGGATCAAAACTATGACCCGAGTCCAAAAGGTGGTTAGCAAAGTTAGAGTTTCTATAGCCATGTTTCCAGCTATTTACATGTTCTTTAATTCTAACTTTTATAGATCTACCTGATTGACCTATGTACTCAGAGTCACAATCTTGACAAGATATTTTATAAACTCCACTATTTTCTAACATTTCTTTTTTATCTTTATTATTAACCAACATTTTGCCTAGATTTTTTGTACAATAAAAGGCAACTTTACGATTACATTTAGTTGAAATAAGGTTACTGATTTTATAACTAGTTCTGTTGATATAAGATAATTTACAATATCTAACTATTTCAATGTTCTCGTTATGGGAAGAGTAGACTAAATTTTCAGCTCTACGCTTTAACTTTTTTCTTAAAATATTATCTATTAAACTAACCTCATACTTATTATTAACAGCAATTTGTTTAACGACATTCAGTTCATTATAAAAGTCATTAGGTGAAAGAGGTATACTAATAAGTCTATGTACTATGCTGTATAAAGCAGCATGTTTATGGCTGATAGGATGGTTAGAATCAGCAGGTATAACTGTATCTGTATAAGTAGGTTTTCTGAAAATTTAAAATTTATAAAATGTTTTGTTTGCTAACTGGAAAATGTCTTTGAAAAATTCTACGAGTATTCAAGTCAAAATTGTTAAACTTCCTCATGATCTGGTTCAATAAGACCTAGTGTATTAGTGAAGGGATGTTAATCCCTACAAAATATGATGTATTAGAGCAATAAGACTTCAGTCTATCCTATTAGGATTTGTTAAGTTGTTAATTATTTAATTTTGTTTTGTTTTTACTGTGTGAGTGAAATAAATACAAGATTAAATAGAAAAGAATTCGTTAAACTTGAGAAAACTTCCATTTATTTACAGTAAGGATACAAACACAGCTTTTACAGGCAACTTTAATTTTGCCGTTTCAAACCCAATATATTTATAGAGATGAAAATAAGAAACACAAAAGGTTGTAGGTATTGATTGTTAGCAGCTTATTTTCGGAAATTCTCTAAATTATTAATTCGTGTTCAAGGAATACTGGATTATTTATTCATCGTCCATTTCCACTAATTAATTATTTCATATTGTTGTAACAGCTGTTATTTCGCGGAGGTAATCAGATTATAACAAAAGGTAAAGAGTGTGTTAATTGGTTGGTGAGAGATAGGAATCAATTGGATTATAGAATTTAAATTAATTAACCCATTTTGTAAAGAATTACAATACTGTAAGCGACATAACGAACTGTTGGTTTCTAAAATTTCGATGATTAATAATTAAATCTTGTTGTCATGAATAACAATTGTTACCTTAAATACTTCAAAATAATAATTCCATAACACCATCATTATAAAACCATTTAAAATAATAAAATTAGAAATGTCAATACAAAGAAAATAAATTGAACATTTTAAAATATGTTCTCAAATGATCAAACAGAAACAATTTAATTAGAGACACAACGTGGGACAATTATTCTTTGTAATCTCCAGCAGATAGGCCTATTATAGTTTTTGCTGGTGTAACTAAAAACCATCAGTTTGAGGTGAATTTGGATCAGTTTCAGATGTAATCCGAATAAATTTTCAATAACTTTTCAAAATTAAAACATCTCTTATATCGTATTTAATATTTAATAAAATATAATATGTTACTTAATCTGATTTTATTGTTTCTTATGCACAAAATCTGGTATTGTAGTACTAATTTGTACTAATCGGAAATCCAATAAAATACATTATAACCATCGGGACTCATTCATAATGAGTACGGATGAGGTGGACCCGAGATGAATTTGAACCTTTCTGCGTGTAGTCTTGAGTTAAATTCCTCTCTTGAACAAATCTTGTTCTCTTCCGACTCTGAGGCTATTATTGTATATGAGGCCTTGGTGTCTTTATATTATACTCTTTTGTTTTTTTTTGTTTTTGTTCTTCTGCGCTACAATCGCTGCAGAGCTCTGGTCTCCAGAACAACTTTCCTCCAAGTTCCTCTGACCTACGCTTCCATTCTCCATAATAATTATCATCCTTCATATTTTTCATCAAACATTTTCTCGACTCCTAATCTTCTTCATCCAGGCGTCTCTACGAACACCTTCTTCACGGCTCTATTTTATCACATTCATTGAACACGCATTGCCAATCTGATCCTTTCTTACTTAATAACTGTCCAGTTCTCCAAGTAAATTGTACATCTCAGTATTTATTCTAACTTGCCACGTTTCATCAACAAGAGAGAAGGAAGAGGATGCTGATACAAGATGAGCAGGATGAAGATCCTGATGACCCTTCTTCCAGCACTTGGACAGTATACTTGTATCATATGCATTGGTTTATTAAATGGCGATTTTCGGGAAGTTTACTTTTTTCTATACAAAGGTACATGTTTCTCTGGAAGCACTAAAGCTACAAGTCTGAAAATTTTTACACAAAATGTATATTTAATTAGGAATAATCAGGCACATTTTAATGACTGTATATACAATAGGGGGGGCCAAAAAAATTTAGTATTTACAAAGCAAGACAAATTAATATTAATGTTAATGATATGACAGTATTAATTTAGTCAAATATTGGAAGAGCTGTAGCAATTGCTGGAGTTTAATCAGTGAGCTGATGTTAGCTTTGCGACTAATCAGTGAAGGTAAATAAATTTAGTCTGTGTAAACAGGCAAGGCAACATTTTAGTGTCCTATGCTGAAACTATAGCAACCATAATCACAACGCTACTATTACTCTGTTAAACTAATGCAG
>OY740774.1:3368763-3490055 GCA_963513935.1 Aphrophora alni
CACGGTTGTATTTAGCACAGATCCAGCTTTAGGCAAACGTTTTCTTTCTCATGTTTCTAGTTTTATTGTCAGTTTTCTGCATGGTCCTATTGTAATTTTTTTCCTAAATTAATTATATACAACCAAGTTTAGAGCTATTTTTACATATTGTATAATTGATATTATAATGACAATTATTTACTCTTTTTATTGATCAAAAGAGGGGTTTTTAAATTATTTGCGACTATAAGGCAAGAAGAAATTAAAGGAAGAAGACATTTTTTTTTTATCTGGCCGCTTCTTACACTAATTATTTAACATAAATTACAATTTTAATATAGTAATTTATTATATGAAATAACTTTTATTCAAACCATAATGTATAGCACTCTAAAAGGTAAACCACACACAATGAATAAAATATATATTTTAGGGTTCAAAAGACAGTCGTTGTCCCTTAGTTCGAATTATAAAAGGAGACTGGTCTCTGCGAAACATTAAAACAGTCCTTTAGTTAATTTAAAATACATTATATTTAGGTAGCTCTAGTCCAGTGGTTCCCAACCTTTTTGGGGGCATCGCCCCTTTGTGGAAGATGACTCACACCTGTCGCCCCCTTCTGTTAGTACTGTATACCTAATTTAATTTTAAGTAACGTGTTGTTATACAAATAATAGAGTATGTTATTCTGTTAAATGGTTTATTACTATTTACAACAAATAATTAACCAATGCAGATGTGTCCAGAATTCTTCATCTCACTATACTTCATCTCATGAGTTGGAGCTCAACCATAAACATTGGGTATCTTGAAACCTGTTAAAGAAAACATGTTTCAGAGAGTTATTTTATATTACATAAAAAAGTATAAGCATTTGGGTTTGTGTGTGTGTAATTTTTAAGGCTGATTTTCAGATAAAAATAGGACCTCCGCATCTCTGTAAAAATTACAATTCAAAGTAATTAGTTATTATTTCCTTTTAGCTACGAGTTTATTTGTTTGTAAAACGCTAACGTGTATCCGCGTAAGTAAAGATTCTACCATACAGTACAGTTATATTTTTTTCTGCCTTTTAATACTCATCGCTCCCCTGTCGCCCCCCACAAATTTATCGCCCCCTTTAGAACCCAAATCGACCACTTGGGGGCGATCGCCCCCAGGTTGGGAACCACTGCTCTAGTCTCTACACATGGACTTTGTAAATTATCCCCTTCTTACGTAATAGGCTATATATTTTAAAAACAGCTATTATAATAGAACGAAAAGTGCAAATTTATTTATATTTTAAAAACTAACGGTTCAATTAATTGAAAACGATTTGATTAATTGAAATGAAATATGATTTTATAAAACATTTAGAGAAAAGTAGGGCAATGGGGTGTTTACACAATGACTGGATCAAGGAATTATGCCATGGAAAATGTGTAAGCATGCATGTATATTATATAAAGTCATTGCCAGAAACATGTGAAAATAAAGAAGAAATTCATTGTAAAGGAAAAAAGCCTATCTACAATATCCTCATGGTAGGAATGTGTCTGGGGTGGAGAGGAAAAGAGCGGCCCCACATTTTTTTTGTTGCGGTTACTTTCAACTGTACAACTCCAATAAAAATATATAGACCTTAAATGCTTCTGTGTAAACACGTACCCTACTTTCGTTTCTTTTATCGGTGTAAATAAGAATAAAACATTAAAAAAAGTCTGTCACGAAGTGGTAACTTTAGGAAGTAAATGTAGCTAAGCAGTAATTTGTGTGCCTAGTTTTCTTGGAATGGGTTGTACCGTCAAGTCAGGATAGGAAACAAGTAGAAGGGAGGACACGCCCCTTACACCAGATACAATCCTAGTCTGAGGCTACTGTAATAGGTAGATTTTGAAAGTTACTATCCGACAAGTGCTGCTTCATAGCGGAAATAAATGTAACTAATAACAAACTTAAACAAATACAGAGTGGCAAGGCGTGGCTTGCTAGGTAAATGGGCGGAGTGTCCGGCATTGAAGAAGACACGAAGGACAACTGCTATTTCCAATATTATGCTGTTTTATATTATGTCGAAAAACAAAATAAATCTGATTAACATAAATAAGCGAATTTTTTCAAATGAAATACTACTAAGGCTCGACCAGAATATCATCGCTATAACACTAACTCTCTCAGATAACACAAGCTTTCCAATCTAACTAGATACAATTTCAGTTAGGTAAATCTTACATAATAATATAGATTTTTTACCCATATTTTAATCAACATTATTGAATAAAATTCTTTTGAAAAGTACCTGAAATAATGGTTATGCCCTTTGAGGTATTTCCTTCAAAAAATAATTGCAGCTATAAGCTACTAGTATAACAGAAAAGTCTGTTCAACTAATAACAAAATAAAATAACATCCAGTGTCACAACCAGTTAAGGGGTTAAAATTTTAATTTATTTAGTTATCTATTTAAACACTATTTTAGATTACCTTAAAATTTATTCCTTTTTGAATTATGTATTATATATGTGCAGCTTGAAAAAGATGGAGTTTATTACTAAATTACTTACGTCTTAGCAATCTTGTGTTTAGTATTTATTAATATTTCATAACAGCTGTTTCGGTATAACATATACCATCATCAGATGAAACAACACGTTTACACAACTCAGTGTGTATCAGTGTGTTGTGTAAACGTGTTGTTTCATCTGATGATGGTATATGTTATACCGAAACAGCTGTTATGAAATATTACTAAATACTAAACACAAGATTTCTAAGACGTAAGTAATTTTGTAATAAACTTGTTGTAAAGCATTCATAAGGCAAAATGGAATTTATAAAAGATGGAGTGTTTTAGTTTTAGTATGAATACCATACAATCTCATACCAACCAACTCAGATGTCACACTTTTTACAGTGAGAAAACTTATCAAGTTATAATTTGACTATTTGGCTTTTCACTTGTGTGTTTGTTGCAAATAGTAAAGCATTTATTCCCCGAATACAATTTATATTTATGTGCTGTTATAAATACGAGTAGTTTACATGAACAGCAATGGCTAGTATGTTGTCGCCATTACAAATCTATGTAGACCCAACAAGTTGTTTGCTCAGGTTTAAACAGTTTAACTTTTAAGTCACTATATTTAAACGTGGTCGTTTAATCCAAGCGTGAAGATTACGATTATTAGTTAAATATTGCGATAAAAAATATTATGTAAAATAAACTAATCTTCTAGGGAAGCTATGAAGTTGGTGGGGAAGGATTGGAATTGGGGTTGATTTAATGCCACGATTTTCGTTTGTTAAACTATAAAATATCTTTTATATAAGCAGACCGTCTCCATGTGGGTGATTCTTTGTTTACAACACAAACGGATTTTTTTCCCTAGGTACCTATTTATGCTGGATACAAATAACATCAACGTCATTCTGTTACTTGAGAATTGAAAAGAAATATTCTACCGTTCTCTTATATGATGTGCTAATGTTCAATCTTATATAACACGAGACTAGTACATCGAATATTACTATAACATGTGACTAGTGCATCGAACATTACAACTGACAATTGGTTTAAGGGTGATGTAATTACAATGGGATGGTTTACCTTGTTGGTTGCAACACATTATAGGTTTGGAAATGTGGTTGCACACCGAGCCTAGCCCGAAACTGTCAGTTCATGTTCAGCTGGCATTTGAATTTACACATTACACATGACTAATCTGGGAAAGGAGAATTCAACTAATATACTCAAATCTGTTAAAAACAAATCTTGTTCCATTAAATAAGTCAATTAAAATTAATACATTGAAAAAACTAATTTTATCTAAAGTGTCATTTATATGTTACAAATATAGATGACATTTATGTGTAAATAAATACAAAAATAAGTGTGACCTAATGTTCCTATTTTAACTTTATAAGTTTAAAGAGTTTATTTTCAATATTTAATAACAATACTGCTTCTAATTGAATGACTTCTTTTTAAATTATGATGGAAGTGTGAAGATTTTTTCCTTGTTGTTTAAAGGCAACTAACCTGTTTACCATTATCGCTTCACAAAAAAAGTAAGAAATGAACATAATAAATAATATTGAGCTTGACTTGTGAGATGGTATACTTGATAGAATTTATTGATATACCGACGTTTATTTATTCAAATGCGTTTCTACGACAAAGTCGCCATTAGTTTGTCGTGCATCACTGAAGATGGACTTTGTCGTTAAAACACGTTTAAATAAATAAATGTCCTGTTTGTGAGAAGATCTGTTCAAGTTATAATCTATTAAGTAAAGAAACATTAAGCACTCAAATACAATAATAGCATCAGGTTCGGTCAATCGTAAAAGAAAAAACTGAACCCCCTCCCCCCCAGGCCATGCCAAGAGAGGCCTGAAGATAAAAATAAATGAGAGGGACCTGATCCAAGACTACATTTAAAAGAGTATACTCAGCTGGTTTTTCTTGACATTATCAAGCTTGTACTTAATAAACTGAGCCCCTTAAGTATAATGAAAAATTAAAAATCTCAAAATTTACAATGTTCAGTTAGCATAAATTGTTGACATAAATTATTCACAAATATTCTTCCTCAACCATAAATTTTCATTTATAGCTGCGGATGTCCCTTATGTAGTTATGTTCAGTGGTGATCATCCAACACATTTTCTAGACAGCTAAACCTTTTTGGCGCAAAAACACACTAACACATTTATATTCATGTCTAACTTATATTGGAAGTTAAATGATGGTCTTCATTTATAAAAAAATGAAAAGAAAAAGAATCTAACTTACAAGACATAACACTCATATATATTTTTATTACTTTTCATGTTTCAGACACCAAAAGTTCCTCAAAGTCAATTATATATTTCCATTGTGTTAGAAAAATGTTTTACATGTTTGTGTTTCTCTTCTCAACACGACATTCATGAATATTTTACTCCAGATGGATCGCTGTAACATTACGAATGATAAAATCAAGAATCACAAAAACTTTAAAACCAAGGTCTTAATTAGTGAAAAGTAACAGATTAGAATTTAATGAATTGTCTCAAATTCAAAAAGGAGGGTAAAAGTTTAAACATCATAAATCATATTATCAATTATAAACTTCATTTTGTTTCTAATCAAAAAGTAAGGGAGGGAAAGTATTACGAATTATGTATATTTGATACTAAAAAAGAAAAACAAAAAATTGAGAACTCCAAAAAATTTACAACAATAATTAAAGAAATACGTTGCAGTCATCTTATTAAAACCTTCTGCAGTAATTAAACTGTTTCACAATAATGTTTTATTTGTCAGTATGGAGCCCCTTAAATAAACCATTATCTATAAGCTTTGTTGAAATGAGTATCTATTTTTAAAACAGGAAATAACTTTACACTCACCGATGAACCAAGGAGTATGCGTAGCTGCTGAACTATCACGACCAAGGATAGTTGGTACATCAGAGGTATATTTCGATAATTTGTACAATAAATGGCTACCAAATTCTATAGAATGCTTCAATAACTCTAATAACGTTTGAGAACTACCTTTCAAGATAACAATCTTGAATGTGTCATATTCATACATAAAAATCTACAGTTTTTTATTCTCAGTTCAGCTTCTATTCTTAAAACATACGTAATTTTTTTTTAATGTCAATCATTGTCGGCTTATAAAAAAGAAAGAAAAGAACATTAAATAAGACTCCCTCTCGAATACACTAATAGCGCCGTGGTCGGAAGAGAACAAGAGTTGGTTAAGATAAATATAATTAGCAATTTGTAAGAGAAGGGTCTAACGTAAAACATCTATGATTAAGTGTTGATTCAGCCAGGATACCTCAGGATTGCACATGAGGGTGAATGCAGCTTCGCATTACACACCGCCAGTTAGCATTACGTAACATTGTCTCAGATAGTAGTTATATTGGTTAATTTTATGCAAATTTTCTATACATTAAGGTAGAAGGATTTATTCAAAATTTATAAAAAAATATATTTTGTGAAAAACTATTTAAATGCATTCATTTATTAATGAGGGTTATATTTTAGAGTGTTTAATGCTGTGCGCGCGCGCACGTGTGTGTAATTACCCCCCTCAGGAGTTCACATATAGTGCTGGTATGGCAATCCCGAGAATCGCAGCTGGGTCTACAACGTCTACATATTGTGTTTAGTTTAAAACTCTATCTTTAATATTTCTTATCAGATATCTTTTGACCAACTTTTGTTCTCTTAGACCCTAATATTCATATATTGTTGACTTTAGAACTTTTTATATAATATTTCTTATCAGATATCAATTGACTATCTTATGTTCACTTACCCTAATAAATTAGGCATTCGATTATTAGGGTCTTAATTTTCTACAAAAAACGATAATAACAAAAAGGTTTTTCTTTAAACAACAAGAAAAACTGTAAAGATTTAGTTTTATATTGAAGATACTTTAAAATGAAATCTATTTAAAATTGTAGTGTTATGTATCTATAACTTAATGAAGTATTTAATTTTTTTTGTATTTATTGCATACTTTGTATTTTTTACTAATTTTTGTTGCCCTATGTATTTTTGTATTTATTACTTATTTTATATATATACGAGTTATCAAGATTATACCGACTGTAAGATCGATACGTTGAATATAAGTTGAAAGAGCTTTGCAAAGTCATCTGATAATTCAGAGATAATTTCATTTAAATATTTGTTTATAGATAAAATATATACAAAATGTACGATGTTGCTATGTCAAACCTTGTTTATAGTCAACGTCGTAAAAAATATTTATAAAAAGACAAGAATTGAAGTCAAGAGAGGAATATTTGTAATTATATATTATTTTAAATTTGTTTTTATTTCTTTTCTAAGAATGAAATACTTCAGAATCCTTTTGATTTATTTAATTAATTAAATGTTGATCGACACAAAGAGTAAGTAATTAGAGATTCAGAATAAAAATAAAGATTATATTATTTTGAGTTATTAAGAATAACACAACAAATCCACTCAAACAGCGTTTAAAAAAAGGAATATCAAATAAGTCTATAGATTTAGTAATTTTTTAAAAAGAAAAAAAAATTATTCTTTTATTTAAATTCAATGTTGAACTTTTGTTGAATCAACAATGTTGAATTATTACTAAATGGATTAAGGTTAATTTTGGTTAGTCGGAAATTTCAGTGTATTATAAACTAAGGTGATACGATATTAAAAGGACATTGTTGATAACTGACAACAATACAGTACTTTTTCCTTTTTTTCCTTTTCCCGGTAGTTTTTCCATTTTTGTCTAATTTTTTAGTAAAATGTTCAACCTTTAACAATGACATGACTATCAAAAGATGCAGAATTGAAGAGAGAGTAAACTCTGACAAAATCGTTTTAAAAGTTATGTGATGGGTAAAACGTAGATGTAGTTTTTAGTCAAAAAAGTATTCTTTTGTATGCTCTCTGTCTGTCGCCTGTGTATTTCCCTTCAACAAACAGCCTATAGTTGTAGTTTGGCTGTAAAGATGTAATATTATTGTAATACTAGGCATACTTCTAAACATTTAAACTACTTACAGGTCCAAACATGTGGAACAATATTAATTAAATTTGGTATGTGAACACGTTTTGGTCATATCTCGAAATAAAAATGAAAGGATGTAACAAACATTTACATCCTCTTACAGACAGTCAAAATATTAAATTTGTCTCTAAGTATGACAGCTTCTAATACAGTTCTATACTATGGTTTCCTTCAGAAAATAAAGGTTCAAAAATTATGAACTACTAAATAGTTCTGGCTTAGTTTAGTTATTAAGTAATTATAGTGTTATTATTTATAATTCATAGTTGTTTAGTGGCTGTAATTTGTTCTGTTCTGTAGTTTTTATTTATTTATATCATAAAAGTGAAAAATCTTACAGTCATAATCGCATTAAAAATGAAGAAAAGGACATGAAATAGAAGTCCCTACCCCTCAAATTATAGTATCTGGTGCGGAAAATAACAAGAGAGATCTGATAAGAAAGATGAAAGTGAGGGATATAACACGAGATTATCCGAATAAAGTATAGAACCAGTAATAGGTATTAATTATGCGTACAATTAAATTTATTGTTAAGTGTAATATGAAATTTGTTAGAATTGTGATTAGGCAATTGATAGATTTATAGTAAAATACTAACTAGGACAGGAGGGTTATGATCGAAGTTTGCCACTTACAAAATTATTAAATAAAGTTGTTATATTTTTATGTATATTTGTAGATCTTTTTAGTGATGACTGTGTCAGCTTTAAAGGTTCATGAATGTATAACTAATGGAGTTGTAGTTCCTGTCTTAAAACTTTGAGAAACTGAACTTTGAGATTCCCTTCTACGTTCAGCACCAGCCTTGAATCCTAATTTATAAAGGCTAGTTGTGTAGCGTAAGGGCTACTTCTGAAGGTAAATGCAAATTGTGCGCAAACCCCATGTTTAGATTTTGAACATTTGCATGTGAGATTTATTGAAACTATTTTCTAAGAAGATAACAGGTGTTTAGAAACAGATGCACTTTACGACATTTCATAATGGACATTTAAGGAAATTAAAAACAGAGCTACACAGGTTTCAATACAATGATTACAACTTTTGATTAGACTGCATTAAAACTTCGATTATTCTGTGAAATGTGAAAACCCTGTGAATGGATAATCTCTTATTATAAGTCAGATATAGAAGGAATACATACTGTTTACAATACTTTTTTTTTACAAAATATCAATAAGGCATACAGAAAAGTGAAAAATTAAAAGATTGTAATTTTTAAAAGATTTTGTAATAACTTATCTTCCGATAAAAAGATAACTTTTAAGGGCGTTTAAATAGTTTGCTTCCACATGCACAATCAATTTAATAGTTTTAACCTTTTAACCTCTCAATTATTTATATAGTAAAGATATATTTTAAATTAAAGCTGTTATATAAATATTTTAAACATAAAAATAACAATAATAATTGTATACATTTATAATAAATATAGTACATACTAAAAATATTTTAAGAAACTATATTTTGTATTATAAGAACTACAACAGACTACAGTTTATGATGTTACCATTTGTTTCTTTGACAATTATTATTAATTTAACTTGAATAAGATATTTAAACATATTACTCACATCTATATGATTATGTGCTTCGTTTGAATTTATTATGATTCCAAAACGTTTGTGTGAAAAATATTTTGACAAACAAACTTACTTTCTACACTCTCTGTCGTCTTCCACAGAATTTTAAAGTGACTCGTCAATTGTTATTCATACCACAACGTTGATGTTCAAGACAAACTTCTGCTTCTAAGGTGGAAGAGTTTGAAGTAGACTGCAGTAGTTCCAATGTATATTATCATATTTGAAAAAACAAATTGATTTAAAATACCATGCATTAAAAAGTTTTATTAAATCCCAATTTTATATAAGTATAAACTAAGCATAGTATTAACGTGATTTTTTTAAAGTTTTGCTTAAAACTAGAGAAAGTGGGGGTTGAAATGTATGGTATAAATTGATGTTAAAACTTATCTAGAAATGTTAAGTGAATTGATAAATCATTTGAAAACCACATAATTCTCATAAAGGTAAAATTTATACAATTTTTAATTTAATATTATATTCTTATTTTTATACATTATTTTTAGCTCTAAAATAAAGCTAATAATTTATGTGTTATATCTTAGTACTTAATTAATTACTCACTTAGATTATTTGATACTGTATAGGTTTGTAAACATTATGTTACAGAGATTTCGAATTTACACTGCAGATGATACAGAAAAATTAACAGTATGTTATTTATCTCATTACATTTGTTTTTTGGTAGATTATTTATTATTTATATTTATTAGTAACCCTAATCAATTAATGTAAACGTAATTTTGGGATCATAGTTTATTTAGTAATATTATTTCAATATCAATTTATATTTAAATTCTAGCAAGCATCATGACTCATCAGTCAGAATTAAAACCTATGTTAATTTATTATGCTTTTTAAATTTATATTGAAATTATATTACACAAAATCCTCCTTCGTACTTTAAAGCGAACAAAAATTAACATTTTTTAAAGTAGAGTATTCGGTTTGTAGTAACGAAATCCAGTTTCTACCAACATGTGTAAAGCAATATGACAATCCTATCAGCCAAACCAGTAAGTTCATTATCTCCTGTTTTAAAATCGAATACAAATTAAAAATGCCTTTAATTTAATATGGCTGAATTTTTTCAGCTTCGACTTGCGTTAGCATTGTTGAATAGATCACGCACTAAACTTTTGAAAAAGACAAGAAATGTTATCCTCTAAATACAAAACAATTAACCAACTTTCTGTGAGTTGGTTGTTTATTTTTCTTTGTGTAGTGTTGTCTTGTGATTTGTTTTTTATCATTGTTTTTAGTTTTTAGTTATTGTTACTGTAATGCTTAGCTCTTAGCATTTCCGTTTATTAAAAACATTTCAACTTGAATATGAAACTAAATATCAACAAATTCAGTTTTAATGAATAGTAAAATTTAAAGAAACTTAATTTTATAATCATTAACTGAATCATTTAAACAAAAAAAAAATATTAAAAAATAATTTTTTTTGTAACGTGTAAAAAAAACGACAAATCAATGGGAATTGTTACGTTTATGCACGAGTATCTGTGAAAATTTTGTAGAGCAAGAAAAATATAAGTATTTCTATCAGAAGCTATAATAATAACATTGGATAGAAGTTGCACGAACTACCTTTACAGCTTTCATAGTTTGACAGAGTAATATACTGCAAACAAGTACTGCAATAGAGTTGTCTGAAATTGTAATTGTTAAGGTTGACGTTTTGTTGCTGAAATCTGTTTAAAATAGAAGTACTTCTACAGCAATATTAGATATAGAAGACATGACTTCCTTAGTAGTTAGATAAACAACCATTCTTAAACTATAATCTATATTTTTTATTATTTAAATATTACAAATTTCATTTTATTAACTTCATAATACAATACTAAATATTTATATTTGTAAATATTTTAGTAAAGGAACCAATTAAGTAGTAACTGATGTCAAAGTTCAACTCAACATAACGAAATTTTAGTTTCATAAAAATTTCACCACTAAGACAAATTTTCTTAAATGTGTATACAACTCCTATTTACCCCAAGACAAAATCCATTTTGAAATAAATATAATTATCACTTGTGTTACCCACCTAGAATCAAACTATATTAATGTTGTCATTTTAAACGGTGCTTTCTCAGCAATTTTGTTCCAATAACTTTTCACACTCATTCTGTCATCCCTTATCTGACGACTTTTGATAAAAAAAAAATTTAAAGTACATACGCCACGTACAGACATAGAAAGAGAGATGTCACGAAATAGTAATTTATGGAAGATTAATATGTGTAGTAGAGCAGATACAACGTCAGGGGAGTGTTGAAGTTTAATTATGAGTTCAGTACACCATGCGGAAGGGTTGGACTGGGCAAATACAATTTTACTGCTCACAAACATTGTAGCTTATTTTTACTGACTTTTTGACGGTTTTAATATAAAAATGTAAATTACTCAATACTTTTTTCATAATTCTACTTAATATGGAAAAAAGTCAATAAAAAAAATACTTAATACGATAAATTATTTTGAGTCTTTTACCCCCATGAAACGTGTCATGAAACATGATTATTGTAATAAGAATAACAATATGATTAAAAACGATAGTTGTAGAAAAAAGTATTACTTATAATTCAAAACACAAACATGTATTTTGATAAATATCAAAATTATTATATATTTTACTTGTGTCCATGAAAAATAAAATAAACAGAAATGAAAAACAAGTATATTTTTTGTTCTTTTATACTTTTGAAAAAGGTTGATATAAACTAAAATATGAAATGTTTTTCAGTATTTTAATTTTTACAGTAATATATGTATATACAATACATTAATGTTAATGTTGTGATTGCATCTTTGTGGAATTGCAATCAAAGGAATTAGTTGTGTTATGTTATGAGGCGGTGACAATGTTGAGATGCCTCCTATTTATGTTTATTAAACCATTCCTATTTCGGAATCAAATTTTTTTTTTAATCTGACTATTTCTTAATAATCAAAGGTAGCTATGTTTTGTTTATAGTAGTGTGTTTTTGTCCGTCGATATCCACATGGGTTTTGTATTGTGAATGCGGACTTGAAAATGTCTAAAGATCATAACCAGATCTACACATTTTTTATGTAGTCTTGAATTAGATCTCTCTTTTACATCTTTCCAGGCATCTCTTGACCAACTTTTGTTCTCATTAAACCCTGACGCTATTAGAGTTTTCCATATCTAGGTGGACTTAATTTTATCATCTTTTCTTCTTTACTTTATAAGGGATGACCGAAAAGGTATTCCCCTTTAAACAACAAGAAATATTGTTTGTGGGTAAAACTAGAAAGATAGAATAATTTTATTACTTTACAAAAAATACCAGATACACTTTCAAAAGTCCCTTACCACACTTGGGAATAAACAAAATAACAAAAAACAAAAATTTTTTGTCAAAAGTAAAATGTTTATTCCTATTAGACCCTTATAGCTATTACAACAACAAAGTTGTCATCTTCAGAGGGAATCTTAACAAATACTAAATTAAAACTATTTACAACTAAAGTGACCAGTTTCTCTACCCCACTCCTCTGGTGCATTGACCTATCAACAATAGGGTTGACAGTTCAAACACCTGCACTGTTACCTGGAATGGGGAAGGCCCAATCCTCTAACAAACAAAGATGTTTTAGAATTTACAAAATAATCATCCCTAAACTAATTATCTAAACATATTAACTAAATAATAATAGTAGATACAATTTTTTTTTTTTTTTTTTTTTTTTTTTTTTTTTTTTTTTTTTTTTAAATAAATGAATATAACTATTATCATAACATATTAAACAAAAATACGAATAATACACGCCATGTTACAAATTCTATTAACATATTAAAATGAGATACAAATATTTACTTTTACAAGAATAAAAAAATTTTAATTAAAAAAAAAAAAATTAATAATTTTTTAAAATTTTAAAAAAACCACTATGCTGAAAATACCATAACAACATAAAAAGGTTAATCTTTAATAATAGATCAAGAATAAATTTTTTACATGAATCATAAGAATTTATTTTGTAAATTCTAAAACATCTTTGTTTGTTAGAGGATTGGGCCTTCCCCATTCCAGGTAACAGTGCAGGTGTTTGAACTGTCAACCCTATTGTTGATAGGTCAATGCACCAGAGGAGTGGGGTAGAGAAACTGGTCACTTTAGTTGTAAATAGTTTTAATTTAGTATTTGTTAAGATTCCCTCTGAAGATGACAACTTTGTTGTTGTAATAGCTATAAGGGTCTAATAGGAATAAACATTTTACTTTTGACAAAAAATTTTTGTTTTTTGTTATTTTGTTTATTCCCAAGTGTGGTAAGGGACTTTTGAAAGTGTATCTGTATATATTGTCACCACAGTGCTCTGGTCTTTGTTTAAAAAATACCACATATTAAAAATTTTCGTATAAAATAAGAATACTATGTTGTATTATTATACATGGAGAGCCAACTTATATTTATCTGTACTCAATGCTTCCGCTTTTCAGTTTCATCCAATCATTCAAATACGAAAATTAATGAACCAATGTAAATAAAATACTTATTTTAACAACTACATGGCAATAACATCAAAGGTTATTTATTATTATTATTAAGTTTTCTTTCTGAAAAGTGAGAACGTATTTGATTGTCTAACGTATGCTGAAGTCAAACCCCCATTTTGATACACTCAGGGATGTATTCATAACACGTTCTGGCTCCGAAGGAAAGATGGTAAACACCTCCTTCACTGATTGTGACACGTAAGGCAGTGATTGGGTCTTAGATAAATATTTTTCCGTTACAAAATTTGTACATCCACTTTGGAAAAACAATTAGTCACTTGTTGACAGTTAAGGTAAAATGTTTGAACTGTAAGAAAGTGTTAAACAGTAACAATTACAGAAGCAGTGAGATGTAACAAATTTATAAACGTTTTGCGTAAATTTTTAATTTTTTTGTCATATACAAGTCGACCAACAAAAAAGAGTTAATGTCTTTAGAAGAAAACCGAGGGGTGTAATACTTAAATAAATATGTATTTATAATCGTGATATGTGCATAGCATTCCTAACGTCAACAATGTTTGACCGAATTTCGTCAAATTTTGAAGAAACATTGTATTAAAAAAAAAGATGTTTTATAGAATTTTAACTCATACGTTTTATTATCTTGTTTTAAATAGTTAATAGGAGATAGATACAAAATATGAGTGGTTAAAAAAATATATAATTCGTAGTTTGTTATAAGTCTAATATTGTTTTAAAGGGGACATACTGGCTGATAAATGTCAACTTTATAATGTGAAAATATTAGTTAATTACCTTAAATTTTCCGTCAGACAATCCAAATTTAATCCTTGTGAATAACCGGTTTCGATAGTTAAACCGTCATCTTCAGACCCAAATATATTCATTGATTACACAATCCAGGAGGCTACAGCAAACGATGTTTAAATTTATAATATGAACGTGATTGAATTGTACTTTATAAAAGACTGTCCCACACCCTGCATTGTTGAATATGAAAATGACTAAAGTCATCTGAGAATTGTAGTTAAGTAAACACTTAGATCTGTACACAACAGTAATCGAAATCACATTGTGACAATATGGTCCAGTTACAATGACAAGAGAGAAAAACTTGCTACCAGATACACCCCTTGAACAATTCAACTTATTGTCTGTTTTGTACTTCTACTCAAATTGTATTTTCAAACTGTTTCTGGTAACCAAGGCAACGCTTTAAGAGCCAGAAGCCTACTTAAAATATAATCCTACGAGAATTGTTAAAACTGAATGGACTTGGGCATGTGGTTTTAAATACCCTAACCTACATTTTGAATTAAAATTAATGAAAACGTAACTTTTTAAATCAGTAATTGCCAGATTTTTCAACATTTAAATAATTGCTGTTATATAAATAATAGGTATTTCTAAAGAAATATATAATCATACTAGAAACAACACACATGTGACTTAGGTAATTTAGGAGTATTACCACTTAGTTTGTACACACAACACATGTAGAGTTCATGGAATGTTCTTATTTAGAGTATCAATGAAATAAATTTGTGATTATATATTTATAATTATATAACATAATTTCATTTGTTTAATACATTATTACACGTTACCTTGTAATGCCATTATTACTGTAATTAAACTCTTTGCTATAGTAAACTGTCTAAATAAAATAATTTTATAAATTACTGGAATCCAGTTTCTCTCATGTGTGATTTATAAACTGTTTTATAACATTTAAAGTATTGTATTTATCGTTATTTCCTTGTGGTAACGAGAGCATTCATTATAAATGTCGTACATATTACACCACTACATATATAAATACATAGGTGTATATATTGGATGATTATATATTATATGTAGAGATTGTTTCATAACGAAACGGAAATAATTTCAGGACGAGTTTAAGGGGTGAAATTAATGAAAAAAGTTTATATGAACATTGGTCCAGAAATTGTTCCTTCTCGGTCTGTCGGCCATTTTGTGTTAAAAAAATAACTTTTGAAATTAGTAAGATTATTAGCTTAAGTTTGGTATGTGTAATATTTATATTACCCAAGATCCAAAACTTTACTATGTAAATATTCAAAATGGCGACCGTTGAACTTTTTTTAAAGTCAAATATCTTGGAAACCGTAAATTTGAATTGAAAACCAAATATTTATATTTTTAATGAAAAACAAAGTAATAAATAACTAGTAACCATATAATAATGTTTTGCGTGTTCTTCTTAATTACCAAATTTTTCGTTTTAGGGTTTTTGACAATAACTTAAATATTTTGAGGTACAGAAAATTTAAAAAAAAAATTTAATTTGTCATTAAACAATATAAATATATTGTTTCTTGTAAAAACGTTTTAAAATATACTGTTTCTAAGATAGCCTATTTGACTTTGAAAAATTTCCATGGTCACCATTTTGTACATTTACACAGTTTATCTTTCTTCAATGCCTTAAACGAGTCAGGTTTAGTTCAAAGTGATTATGGTTAATTACCTCTTGTGTAAATGTAACTAACGACGCTCACAAAGTTTCTATTCATTCTGCTTTCATTCACATTTCTGCTTTGTTAAATATTGCCAGCTGTTGTCGAAACACGACTAATTATTCTTTTTCATTTGGCTTCATTTTACAAGCTGATGTTTTATTATGAGTTATTACAATTAATACTGAGCAATTGAATCTGTGTAAGTCATGTCTACGAAATTGTTTAAATAATGGAGGGAATATTGGCATTACAGCTTTAAAAGTTGAAGGTTGGTTTTTGTAAATTATAAGGAAAAAACTAATGTAATATAATAGTTAGACACATTGCTAACAGCTAAAATTATGATTTATAACTTATCTTCAAAATTGGAGGGACAATATGAGTTTATTTTTTCTCAAAGTTTGAAATACAACTCCATCAGATATACATTCATGAGACTTTAAAGGTGACATGATTAATAGTAAAACGATCTAGGAAAAATTAATGAAAATAATTTTATCTAGCCATCAACTAAGGTTTGACTCACCATTTATTTAATTTTAATATTTTTTGACTAAAGTATAAGTATTTTTAGATAACCTTTAAATACTATAACAAATTAAAAATTTCAAGGTACATCAAGAGTGAAGAAAATCGATACACATGTATTGACTCATATAGTAAAACACTAAACGAGTAATGTTATATAAAAAATGTCCTATAAATCCTCAGAAATTCATTTAAAAAATCTAGGTCTGACATAACCAACAACAAAGAATTAATTAGGAAATAGCTTCTGTGAATTTGATAAAGATATCTAAAATCACGTCGTAAATGTAAAAATATGTGTAGGCATTTTGTAACAACTTAAAATACTCCAAAGATAAATTACAAAAAAACTGAAATAGGTAATAATTGTCACAATTAATGTTGGATGTTGGATAAACCAAAAATGATAAAAGACTACACTCTGTGATATTATGAAATAACAATATTCAATTTTGAATTCAAGGTTTGTTTTATCTTAATACTGGGTTTATTACTAAATCATTTGTATGAAAAATTTAAAAAAAAATACAATATGAAACACATCTTTTTATACAAGAAACAATCTTCACTTAAATAAGTCAACAATGTTCCCGTTTCCACAACTAAATATACAAGACTTCCTTCTCATGTAAAGATTATTTTACACACTTTTTATTAAAAAAGTATGAATTAAAAATATTTGAAAATAATTTATTTATAAGTATATAGATTTGCCTTTACAGTTTCACAGGTATAGGAAGAATATTGTACATCAAGTTACTACGAATTTTATTTCTACTAAAGATCTAGTATTTTCCTTCCTATTTAGAAATAAATTTTAATTTAAACATTCCAATAATCATACACGTAACTAATAGAATACATCAAATAAATTTTTCCTGGATAAAAAACAAAATGAAAAATCAGCAATAATTTGAAAACTTCTTGTAACAACTATGTTAAAAGTAAATAAGTTAAAAACATAGATCTAAAGCTCTTCCTCGTTAGAGGAATATATTGATACAAATATATCATATGGGAAAAGTTAATCAGCTCACAGGTATTTATTGAAAATATCATATCAAAAGGTAAAATATTCTTACATTATCGCCACACATAAACTGATATCTAATGAATATTTTAATTTTTTTATTGTTTCTCACCCTGATTTATTCTAAATTTTTAAGTCAAAAGACTCTTTTGTTAAAAGACTCGGAGGACAATATTATTTTAGAGATCTTATAAATATTGTTTGCATAAAAATTACTACGTGTTGAATGGGTTTTTATACTATTTTGCGTTGAGATTGTGTTAATTGAATTCAAACATACTTAAAATGTCAACGGAATTATTTCTGTTCATAAATATTTGTTTCTTTTTTATTTAAAGTATTTTTTGTGTTAATGACAGATACGTTAATAAACTCGTTATTGTCACCATCTAGCAGTGATTTTATCAGCCATTTACATAACATCACATTGAAACGCTATCAATATTGTGACTTTTCTTATGTCTACCTGAATATAAACAAATTTTAGTTTGAGGATACAGTATAAATTGCAAGTTACAATGGCTGACCTGTGAATCTACATAACTTGCTAATATCGGTAAGATCAAACATGTCCAGCTTTAAATTTACATTTTAATGTGAAAGTTAGAGAAGTTAATGTTGATTCATATAGTAATATTTATTACAGGTTTATAGAACTCAAATCTTTATTTAAATATTAGTATAAAAACCGAAGATATATCTACATCACTGATCACTACAGATATATATTTATATTTAGTTGAACTGTAAAACTATAACGTAGAATTTGTAGATTTGTTTTTTTTGAGAATTTCAGCAAGATGTCTGCTGAAGACTACGACAGAAAAGTTTTCAAAGTTACATTAAAACTTAACTATCAAAAGTTTTGAAGAACAACAATAAATGTCAAATAAGTGAAATATTATTTGTTTTGTTCCCGCGAAAATGTCTCCAGAACAAAAGGCACTATACATAAAATTAAAAATGTCTGCTTCATTAATTTACAGGTTTTAAGAATAAGAATAGACTGTGTGTTAACAGCTGTTTGCAAACAATTGTTCAATAATAATGCGTCATAGTTAGTTATAGGAATTGAATTGGAACTGACCTCGCAAAAAGATAATCTTCAAATGAAATGTAATCGGTGTCTGCGTGAAAGGCAAGGTGTTTCATGAAGAATTTCAGGACGAGTTCTACTGGTGAAAATAATGAAAAACGTTCACATGATTATAACTTCGGAAAAGCTTTGTTTTCGTCTATCCGTCATTTTGGGTTTTAAAAAATTAATGATAACTTTTGAAATAAGTAAGATTATACTGGTATGCTCATTGTTTTACTGATTTTTATCGGTATACTAAATCCAAAACCAATTATAACAAGTGTAATGGTAAAAATGATTACATTTAAAGAGAAATATCTCAGAAACAGTAAATTTTACGAAAATTTTATAAGTGACAAAATATTTATATTTTTAAGGTCAAACAAAATGGGGTTTTTAAAAAACTTTTCTGTACCTTGATAAATAACTGTAAATAGTTAAGTTATTGTCAATAACCCTAAAAGGAAAATTGTAAATGTCAAGAACACACACAATTTTATGATAGCCCAACTAGTTATTTCTTATTATACAATATCAATAACTTGTAATAAAACAAAATATTGTTTTATTATAATATACTCAAAAATATAATTTTTACTTTTTTTTAATATTAAAAGTATTATTACAAAAATTGACAATTTCGCAAGTATCAAAGAACTAAACCTATTATTGAAAAATACAATAAAACAAGTCACAAAACCATACCTTAATTTGTTTTTGAAAAATAAGGTTTATAACACACAAAATTAAAGTAAGAATCCCGTTTTTTTTATATTTAAAGTGCAAAAACCTTTGTTAAATGGTTAATGAACACATACAACTTTTAATCAAAACTTGTAAAGAAGTACATTCTGAGAAAATTGATACAAGTAAAGTCAACTACGAAACAAAAATAAGTTTAAATAGAAAATCATTATCACTATTTTTTTTAACACAAAGTGCACAACAGACAGAAAAAGTAGAGTTTCCAGACTTATGTTCATATGTACTTTTTTCATTATATTCACCAATTGAAATCGTCCTGAAATTATTTCTGTTTCTTTGTGAAGTACTCTGTATAAGATTATATATTATAGATTTAGATAATATTAGAGTTTAAACACTTTTGGAGATAGATACACAAATAATTAACATTACCACCATGGAATTCAACAATGTACCTAATAAACCGAATGTCATCTGGTTATCTGATTAGCTTCCTTATGTTTATTCGAACTCTAGTCAAAATAAAAATGCGTCACTAACTTCGATGACTTAATAACTATATAATTAACTGCAGGAGTAATTTAAGCTAGACTACTATATTATGGGTTAAACAATGACATTGTTCAAAAAATTAGCTTCTTTATAGCACCCTGTCTATAAATATTTCAACGTTAAAAATACTTTCTACATTTAATAATTTGTTACACACATTTTGTCCCTAACCACAATCACTAGAAACTTTAAAATAAAATACAATTATCTGATTAATTGTTCTTTATTAATTATTTCCACTAAATGCCCTGATGTACATTTCGATAACATAGTTATCATCATCGGAGGGTCTTGCTGCTGTAGATAGTAGATATGTAAGTTTAGATTTAGTATATAAGCAAGACCCTCCGATGATGATAACCATGTTGTCGAAATGTACATCAAGGTATTTAGTGGAAATAATTATAATCAGATAATTGTGTTTTATTTTAAAGTTTCTAGTGATTGTGGTTAGAGGCAAATTCGAATCGTTATTGTGAATTTCACCACAGTGCTCAACAAGATTGTATCTTAAAGATACATAGGTTTATCCTTCGTTGTTTAAAACTTTTTATTACTTTATAAAAAAGAGAAAGGAACATCAAATAAAGTCTCCCAACCCTCGAAACCTTAATAGGGTCAGAGCCAGACGAGAACAAGAGTTGGCCTTGAAAGTCCTGATAGGAAATATGAAATAGAGGGATCCAATACGTGCACATCCAATTAAGGTACTTACGTTTCATCACACTCTGTACTCACCCTGAAGGTATAATATATAGGAAAATGTAATTATACTTAAAGCTAACCTTTGTAGTTTGTACTCTGCCATTTTTTAAATGAGAAATACATTATTCAGAAATAATTAATAATTTAAGTCATGTGATATAATCTCTGAAATACTGCATAACATTTAATTCACTTTCACTTAAAAGAAAAATGAATAATGTAAAGAAATTGAAACAATGTCTTCATTGCCACCAAATTTTCTAAGTAATATTGAGAAACACTCATTTACTACCTTCCTCAGTTTAAATCAAAAATTTTACTTTATTTCTTTACGTAATGTTCATAAAACTACTCTGTCCTGGTTTTTCATCACCAAATAACTTCTGATTAGAAACTTTATTATTAATCATAGAAATGTATTGTACAAGTGGTGTTCCATATTAGATTATGGTATGAACAATTTCATTAACAATTGGTTTGTTTTTATAAAATTTGTACAACTTTTAATTTAGTGTATCAATAAAATTAATGTGTTACACTTAGAGAATATAATATATAATTATGGTACACACAAATATCCTTTATTTATAGATATTTAGACGGATTTTGTATAATAACACTTTGATGTAGTTAAATATACAATGATATATTAACGATGTGAACGTTTCTCTGAGTGTTTGCTTATATGTATATCTGATAAATACAACTGTAACTGTTAGACAGGACGTGTTTAAAAGTTGAGAGAGTTGAAACAAATCCACAAGGGATAAATGAAAAGAAAAGAAAACTTTTTATCCAACGTAATATTTGTGACACCACTATTTCTGTTACATACCACCAGTTTTAGTTATATTAAAATACAATTTAATTAAATTGGACATAATTTCATTAAGTTATACATACTATTAGTAATTTTAATTCGTAAGGAAAAATCAATATTGAAATAAGGACAGTTCTCTACCACATCGTACACTACCTCAGCTACATTTAAATTCCTTAGCATGAACACAAATTCTCTTAACTAATACAACCTCTTCATCTTAAATTTAAGTTCAGCCAATAAATCTGAATTACAATGGTCAATGACTATTATTTATTTTATTTATAAAGTTCATACCAATAATATAATCTATTCAGATATTTACCATAATTTATGTTTATAAAAGAACGAATACACAATCTTTCTAGAGAATGAATCAACTTGCGTTTTTGATTAATGATCTGATATATAAAACAACATAGTTTTAAGGCCAGATTGGAAAGTAATAAAGTAATATAAGAAGCCATTTGAATTTTTGTATACACCTTCATTTATGCGTTGAAAATACAGCGATAAACATCCTCATCAACACCTTTTAAGATTTAAAAGTTATTCCCTGTCTAGAAGTAACAAAATTTATTTTTTGTTGAAAAGTTCTCGTTTCCTAAAAAAAATCGAGAACCACAGAATTCACTATTAATAATTTCGGCCCTAATAAATCTATAGAAGATGTGTGACTGTTTCAAGAATGATTTTATTACAATAAATATTAAACGAAATTAGCTATTTTGAGTTAAATTCCAACGCATTGAACCGGTTTCGTGTTTTGGTGAGATGTCGGCTTTCCTAGTGTCTTTACTGATATTTTGTGCACAGTTTTCTTTATGAAATATAAATCATACCAGATGATGAGCAAATATTATTTAAAGATAAATTTAATATTATTATAAAAATATATTAGATCAATTAAACTGGAAGTACAATTAATTGTAAAAATTCTGTAAGCTATTACCATTTTTCTTACATCGTTTTAGAGTATTTAACTATACGTCATTTCAATTTGCACGAGAATTGACTGATTACTCTGAGCAAAACAATATTCACAAACGTTACCTAAAATCACTGTAAACTATTTTTGCCTTTAGGGCACTCCAACAATGAAGAGATTAGGTCTCAAATTAGGTTTAAAAAAATTATATAGTTAAAAAATCAGCAAAATCGTTTTAATAATTTAGACTACACACAGACAACTGCTGATATTTCGATAGGATATAAGCACCACTTTTATCATAAGGTACAAGATATCTCCCAAAATACTAAACTCAATTGTTTATTTTACAATAAATTAACTTTACTAACTTGAGGTGTTGAAATAAAAGTAACATTTAACAGTAAACATGTTTCTGATAGAGATACAATAATATCTCATGAACTAAATATTTAAAAATCGCCAACATCATTTATTTTTATTATTATCACAATACAATATGTTACCGTCACTGTATGAAGTAAATAAGCGATACAATTAGTTTGATTTTTCCGAATTTAATCCCTCAGTTTACATTGTTTTTCCAACGTTATATATTTGACATCTGACACTTTATAATGTTTATAATTGAGTTGATTATGGAATCTAGTTAATTTAATGGATATAAACTGGTTTTGTAATTTTCAAATTAATCTCTGAACAAACGTGAAGAATTAAGTATATTAAATAACTAATTAAAATACAGATCAATGTTGTAATTGTGTTGCATTAATGTAATGATATTTCAAGTTATAATTAATAAACGGATATAGAGATATTAATAAAATATCTCTATATTATACTAATTTGTAAATCTCCGACTATATGTTTCATAGTTATTATTATTATTTTACACGCCCTATTTCATTTCTGATATTTTCTACGTGTATTTACAACTTCACTTTAAAGAAAATTGACTACTCAATTTAAATCGATACAGCAGGGCGGGTATCCATCATTATGACTTGTCTACATGCTCTTACAGATTGGGCGGCAAGCGTGAAAGTACTGCTTTGATAGATATCTGAAGCTATTTTGAATATAACGTTAGTGAAAACTTGTCTCCGATCATATGTGTAATATTCAGAATCCTATTAATAACGGAAATTTCTCGATATATGCAACGGTCAGGCATTACAGAAAAGTTATATTTTTCATTTCTCAAATCCTACAAATATACTAGAAACAAATTGTCCACAACTAAGAGTATACAATTTGACAATAACAAATACACAAAAAAGAGACGATATTTAGTATGGTACATATAGGTTTTTATAAAAACACTATACTATAAAAGAAATGGAAAATTTGTTAACATGGCTAGGAACATAAAAGTAGTATTTAAATATATATATATTATTGTGTAAATTAAAGTTAAAAATAAAAAGAGTGAAAAAGGAAATAATGTACCTTATTCCGAGTACTATTAGGTGTTTTGAGAATGGAGTATTTCCGAAACGCGTCAACAAACGTGAGATTAACGAAGTTGAGAAAGGCGGGATAATTACAACAGCTACTCATTTTAATTACAACATTCCTAGCGGAAATAAAATTGATATACAAAATTAATGCAAGTTAATTCGGAAAATTAAAATACTTATCATAATTTAATTATGAAAATAATTCACTGTGACTAGAAAACATGGATCAAGGTTTAAATTGAATGAGAGGTATAAAAATCACCATTTTTATTAAAATTTTTAATGTTACTTGTCAAGTGTATGTCAGTATTGTGGATAGACTCTATAATGTGTCTTATTGTGTTGTCTATAGTTAAAATAAAGAAATTCGCATTAGAGGCTTATAAGTTTATAAGGCTTATAGAGGCTATAAGTTATGATAAATATATCTTTAATGTTTCCCATGTTAAAACACTTGCAATTTTATCCGAACTTTTTGATTATTAACAAACAATTGACGTTGGTTAAAAAATACAGATTTTAAAACTTTTATAGAACTAAAAACTTTTCCAAGATCTTCTAAGTCGTGATTACATCAGCTGTAAAGTTTCACGAATGTATATAATGGAGTTATAGTTTATGTCTTCAAACTTTGAGAAACAAACAAACTAAACTTTGATTTTCCCTTCTACATTCATCACCAGCCTTGAATCCTAATTTCAAAGTTTAACTGTGTTGACATAAAGGCTACTTCTGAAAATAAATACGACAAGTGCTTTTGTAAATAGAACTCAATAGTTAGATATTAACCAGCAATTATCGTGTAGAATTTCTGACAAATATTTTATTTTTATTTAATTTATTTCTCTTGCTTCTGAAGAAAATAAATTTCATGGGACGTCTCATGTTTTTAATTACAAGATAAAATAAGAGTCCAGATACAAATAAATAAAAATCTTATAATATTAATGCATTAAGAAATCTTCAAACATGAATCACAAAAAATTGATTAAACATAATGTCACAGTCACATCCTTCATAAATTCACATAACATTACAAAATTCGATGTTCTTAAAAAGCTTAAGTTATCCACATATATATAGGTGTCCCTCCGGCTTGAGCAAGCAGTTTTCTTCAAATCCTTTAATCGAAGTTTCACTACTCTTGAAAGTGAAAAAAAGCTCTGCCTTTGTTAAAAAAAGGGGGAAAGAATGACTGCATATAATAATAATAATACTGGAAAATTTTCCTCTTTAAAGTATTCCTTGCTAATTCTTAAATTTACACTTAGGTGAAAAATATTTTTTAAATTTTGTTCATGTTTACACCACACTTGATAATAACAAATGACAATTGTATAACTTAGAAACTATTTAACCTTAAATCACTAATTTCATAATATCGTAGTTAAAAACATGTTTGTTAAAAATCCAGAAAACAAAGATTTCAGAAGTTTTTTTTTTTTTTTTTTTAATAATTTGTAAATATTGTTTAACCATCTCAGTCCCCTGTTTATGTTTACACCAAAAAACTACACAAGCTAAAAAATTTCAAGTTCTTTTTATATAAAACGATATTAAGCCTTGAATCTCTATCTTTTGAATCCAAACTTAAAATGTACGCAGACCTACTCGTAAGGGTACAATGTAAATTTATTTCACTAAGAACTGACTAGCGCAATGCATTTAAACTAAATTTCATAATCACTCAATTTAACAAGAATTAATTCATTGCTTCATATATTCGTGTTTAAAAATGTAAGTATTTTAAATAAATTGTATTATCAAAAAAGTTTAGTTTTGATTCAATGTATATTTGAAATAAACATATGTAAATTTAAAAAATAAATAAATAAATAAAAATAATATAAAACTTAAGTGATTTTTTAAATAAAATAGTTACAATAAAATATTGATAAATTAATTAGATGTGTTTAATATGATATTATATTAAAGGGACAACATTTCAATATTAGAAATATTAAAGCATCAAATCATATTAGAGTGCACTTCATTTCCTTTTTCCTATAAAATATCAATAAATTTAACGATGCATTATCGTATGTGATGCAGCTTCACGACCATTATCACGATTCTCTTTCTATTTAAAAAGCTGATATTCTAAAACGTTGACAACATTCATCCATATCGATGGTTAGGGATACTGTGCGTGAACTTGATAAATGGTCTAAGCTTTGTTTCGAGAATTAAATCAATAGATCCTGATTGTAGAGTTGGTTTTTACACAACTAAAACTCTAGACATTGTTAACACGTGTTTTGAAATTCTATTTAATTAACAAAATTACCTTATTCATGTCCTTTAGATGTATTGTAGTACTAATAATGGATTAATCCTACGTATCAATCTATGGAAAACGTATAGATAGTCTTATTTTATATAAAAAGTGTTCATAAACTTTTAATAAATATCACTCAATTATATGTTTTGTCTTTAAACTATTCAAAACAATACTGTAAACTTAGAAACAAACTCATTCAAATATTTTAAGTTATTAAAAATTAATAAAGAAATTTTTCATTAAGAAACTCCTTGGAGAATAAAAAAAATTGCACTTTCTTCGTTTGATTTCAACAATGTACAGTATAATTGTTATTGTATCAAAAACAGTAATTGTGTAGCACTTTATATTTTTACTTTTGTTTCATTATAAATAGGTCAACAGTAATAAATGGAAAGACAACATCCTTACTTGTGAGTACTAATACATAAAGTAGGTTTTTGATAAACTTCATTTAAAATCAAGACAGACAAATAAAACTGACTATTATCTTTAATATTATAATATAACAATCAGAATTATAGAATACCTCTGAAAACGATTCATTATTTGTGAAACGTAGCAAAAATTTAAAAAATAAAATAAAATTGGATATAATTAAGATAAAATTTAACTGTATATTTGTATCTTGGAGTATAAACCACTCGTTATCATGACCAAATGCGACCAAAACTTCTACAAAACACAAGGAATGTTAAGGTGTATGAAATCATGTATGATACGAAAAACTCCTTGTGAAAACCGTGATTAAATGTTGTGTGGAGTTACAAAAGTAATTTAAAATGTATTATTAAAATGAAAACAGTTTGAGGTAATATCAAAGACGTCGGTGTTTCCATGGATACAAAAAAAACTATGGAAGAATATCAGTCTCCTTCGAATTAATATTTCTTCCTGCAAAAACAATACGACGCTACGTTGTTTTATTGAGAGAAATGTTTGTCCCGTAGTGATTTTGATGCTGTTAGAGCAACATGTATATTTAGTATATTTGTTTTAATTATTAATTTTTCTAATGTGTAGGTTTATTTTATAAATATTATTTATCACCTCATTTCAAGCATTTAATAATACTTGTATTTTTATGGAGTTGTATAAATTTGACTTCACTACGCTTGTAGATTTTAGTAAGACAAATTGATGTGAACAAAATAATCAATTTTGTTGGTAGATATTTCGCGTTTTGGAGTTCCTGACGTAACTATTGCTAATCAAAGAGGAGTCATATTTCATGTTCTTCTCTGTTATTTATGAAAGATAATTATAAAAATATATTTGTATGCAGTTAAATTATAACATTTTATTTGTTGTTAAAAGAGCAAAGTTAAATCGCCAAGAACTGAGATCAAAACACTGACCTCTTTGATGTTAAATGGAGAGTATCAGCGAGACCAAGGTTTTAAACTCAAAACAGAACGTTTCTCTCTACGTAAACATAATTTTATATGAAAACATGTTTAACAAATTCAATTTTATCACTGTACAAGCTAATTAATTTATCATCAAACAGTTTATCTTAAAATACAAGTTATTGAAATGTTTTTACTTCTTATTAAAAAGCGAAAATCCTCTCGGTCAATATTCTCCAATAAAAGAAATAATGAAATAAGTACAATATAAAGACTCCCAACTTTGGAATACTCTAATCCCGCCAGAGTCGGAATAGAACAAAAGTTGGTCAAACAAGTACTGATAGGAAATATGAAGGATAAGGTTCTAAAACAAAACTACATTAAAATGGTGTAGATCCAGCTAAGATAGCTCGAGATTGCCATGCCCCTGAGAGAATAACTTGACACATCGAATTAGATTTAAAACAACAATGTAACAAAACTTTAACGTGTTTAAATTAAAACCGAAATCGCTAAACAAATTTGTTGATGAAACTTAGACGTAATAAGTTATTATTGATAATGTAAATTTAAAGTCATGAACTATATTAATGACTGTCCACTTAGTACTGAATAAGAAAATGTGGCTGCAGAAAAAGTTTCATACTCATTCAAATCCCATCGGATTTTAAAAGTTTATATATTTTTTTGAAAACTTTAGAAAATATGAAAATTAATTTCCTAACAGATAGAAACATTAAAATTGCCATCAAACACAGTGTAAACACAAAAAGGTGAAGGTTATTATAGTGTTCACAATATAATCCAGAGATATAATGTCTGCTTTCCGGCTCTTTAAACAGTAGTAGTCGGCACATCAAGTCGAGCCGGCAGCTTTGATATGATTTGTTTTATTGCTAAAGTTTTATATATCAATACTATAATGTGCTATATTTACACGAATTATATAAGGTACTAGATTACTTTATAACACTATGGTAATGTTTTTTTACTTTGTATGGTATAATTTCAACGGTCTATTTCTTATTAAGATAAATATTACCAATTGTAATATCTGCATATTATTCAGTGTATATATTTTTAGAAAGTGTCATTGAGCAATAAAATTATCAGATTGCATTAATTAACAAAGCGTGTCCTTTACAGTTGGAGTACCAGTATTGTATTATGTACAGTATCTCAAGTAACCGGATTCAGAAGATCAAAGTTTCTTCTTCAGAAGGCAGAAGGTAATTCATGAACTATTGGTTCGGATATGTTCCTGAATACCTTACTATAATACTCACTTTTCAGATGGTCAAAGCAGAGGAGACACGTCTGCAAGTTTAATATAAAAATCCAGGTTGTAAAGCCACTCTACTTTTTACCTCCCACGATATATACCATTTGTTATTTGAGAATTGTATTTCTAATAAACATATCTGATAAACCAAAATTAATTAATTATTTTTTATTCTAAGGCAAAATGTAAAGAAAAACGCTCTTCTGTTCTTTTCACATAATTACCAAATCAATTACCTTAAGTAGTCCTTCAACATAACAGCATGTTTTGCTGCTTATTTCTTCTGCGAAGGGTATTCTTAATTGCCTTATTGTAATGAATGGAGCTCTCTTTTCAATTTCAAGAATCTAATTACTTACTCAATACGTTCATTAAAAACTAAATAAATAAATCAAAACGATTCTGAGTGTATTTAATATTTAGGAATATAAATCATATTAGAGTTTTGTTGGTGTAATTAGGAAAATTGCTCTTGACTTTCTGTTAGACGTCCTTTAAAAAAACATTTAGTTAAATCTAGAAACGACGCTTAGTGTACAAAGTTTATTTAACATAGTAATTTAAATAAGATGGTTTAGAGGACTTCTGGTATAAACATAGGTATTTTATATTTTATATCCATATGATTGGATACATCACAGCTTTTAACAAGATTGTATGATCGATCCAATCAAAAGTTTTTCCTAGGTCAGAGAAAACAGGTTAGCTAAAGTATTTATTTTAGTAAACAAAAATTTGATAACAATTTGTATGCGTTTAGTTTTTCTCTGTTTCTTCTTAAGTACTTTATTGGAAAAAAAAAAATAAAAATTTTGTTCAATTTGAAAAGGATGTATTTACCAACTCATTGAGTGAAATAAAAATTAATAAAATAAAATGAATAAACCCCAGATGTAGTTCATTTTTAAATGAATAAAAACAAATATATTTCGTTGGAATAATTACGAAAATTCCACCCTTGACATCACCTATTAAAAGAATTACTTAATTGCATATAATATAACAATATTTGTATATATATTATATATAATATATTTATATATTTATTTATTTAATATACAAACAGCATACATTTTGCTAAAGCATTAAAAATTTGTAATTAAAATTAACTCAAATCAGTACATAGCGTCAACTGATTATATTCAATAGAAGCCTAGACTAGTAAATTATTATATAAAGGATATTTAACGAGGGGGTAAGAGAGTAGTTTTTAAAATTGTATTTAGGAGTGACACTAGTTAGTTTGTTTTTATTCATAATTGTTTAGCCTTCGAAACTATTTATACATTATAGTAAATATCTTGTGATAGTAGTTCTTCTTGTATGTAGATTATATAGCTACATGTTTCGATGCCACGGATTTTGCGCGCGTTAAGTAATAATGCGGAATACGGAATCATATTGTTAGCGGGCCGATTTTACGTGGGACAAATTGATAAAGTTCATGGCACTCCTTGTATGTTGTCAAATAATTTTATTCTTATCTATAATTCGCCATTTACGGAGTTCGTAGTAATTAAAATTTAGTTTTAGTTTCCATTCCATTCATTTGTATTGTTGTGTTGAAGGAATGTGGGGTTAAAAAAATATAAAATGCGTCCTGAGATAGCTATTATGGACTTAATATGAATAATGATATTACAAATTATGAACTAATTTTCATTTTCAGGAAATAATTATTGATAAAAATTGTAAATAAGTGAAAATAATTACTGGTAGTAAGAAGGTAAAGGATTTGTTTTTACGTACGTTACTAAAAAAATTCCTAGATTTATAAAAATGTAAAGTATATGAATGTAATTATTTTCATCCATGAACACAAAATACATCCATATATTGTTTATTGTTCATACCATGTATTGAAAATATGTTGAAATCGTAGTCTATATGTAAAATAATTTAAGTTTAAAATATCTCTTGATTGTAATAACAATAGAGTTTGTAATAATAATAACATTACTGTGCAAATTGTAAATAAAACACAACAATCAGTAACGATTTCTTTGTCTTTTAACCATGAGGTTTAGACAGAACTTAATTTATTACCAAGTTAAACCTCAGTAGGATATCCACTTAACGATGTAATTGTGTAAAAATTACTTGTCAAAAAACTAACCTAAAACAAAAAAAAAATGAATGTTAATTAAAATTGCCTAAACAATGTGCCGATGTGTTAAAAATATATTTACCTTCGTTGGTTGTTTTATCTGTTATCATAACTCTGAAACATCTCATAGTATTGAATTAAAAGTATAAAACCAAATCAATGTTTACAGTTTTTGTTCAATGCTGCGAGCATTGAAAATAAAAAGATTAGAAAAAAAAACGTTCATGTACAAAATAATAGCCAATAATAATATAAAGATAATGTCGATTTAATGCAAAGCACAATAATATATAATATTTGAATTATTACTTAATTGCTTCGTGAAACCGAAGGTGTTAGTACTAAGGTAGATCTCAGTAGGCCGAGTAATTTAATTAGTGGCTTAATTTTGTAAAGTTTCTCAAGTTTTCGTAAGGGTGAGTTAAGCCACTCCCTCCAGAGAGGGTAGTTAATTTGTGGTGTACTTCTGAAGCTAGCGACATTTGTGTCCCCCAAGGTACAAAGTAAAATTACCTGACAACAAAAATAAACAGAAGAAAACGAGTTTAACATTAGACCTGTCAGTTTTATACATTTATATATCTGATGAACTACAAGAATAGTATTACATTTTTTAAATATGTTGAAATTTTAACTTAAAATTTGTTCTATAATGAAATAATTTGGCCACCAATACGGTTGTCATATTAGTTTTAAATGTTAATAAAAACTTGTCCAACAAAACAAAAGATACACTAGTATGTTGCCTGTGATCTGGAATTAATGAATAATTGCTCTAACTTAACTTAAAATTCCATTTTATTGTTTGCTTTAACTGTTAAGTAGAATATAGGACTTCGCTTTTATTTCAGACTGAACAAATAAATCGCGAGTAAATCCTCGTGGCAGAGGATACTGCACGTACAATATTTAGAGTATTGCCTAAATCTCATAAGTTTATTTGAAATCTTTTGTGTAACCATAATGCCATAATGTAACTTTTAGCCTTTTAGTTGTTTCAAGATCACAAAGTTTTATTGTCATAATCGCATAAAAAAAATGGATAATAGAATGTAACATAAAAATCCCTAGCCTTCTAAGAGCGTCAGTTTCGGAAGAGAGCAAGAGATGGTCAAGAGAGACAGGAAAGACAAAAGAGATGGAACTCACAAAATACTACAAAAAAGTGTAAATCCAGCTCTGAACCTCGGAATTTCAAAGCCCTTACTCAATATGCCCTGAATAGTGAGCCCTGAAGAAACGACGAATAAAAACAAATAAATACGAATGCAATAAACAATGAATTACATTGATTGATCATAAGCTATTTATAGAATTATCTCAACTATTCAATATTTAAATCAAGTTTTTTTAATTTTTTTTAAGTTCATTCTTCACAACTTAACAGTTTTTGTTTCCTAAATGTAGACTTTATTAATTTAATCCAAATAGTTACAAAAAATAAGATATTATGTTCAATTATTATCAGAGATATTACACTTTTGAGTTCACTGTGGCGCACTTAAAACTTAAAATCAAACACCCAATATCACAATTCAATAAAACAAGATTTATTTACTTATGTACATTTGAGTAACATAGTTACCATCTTAAGAGTATGAGTATTGAACATACACTAAAACAGTCTTGTTTTTATTGAATTGTGTCACTGGGTTTGATTTTAAATTATTAGCTGAGATCTTTATGGATTACTTGAATCAGCAATTTTTGACAATTGTAACCATTTTAAGTCTAGAATTTTATATTGGTACGTAAATGATGTCTTATGTTTATTAGAAAGTAACGACCGACTAGGGGTTTTTTTTAAAATTATTTAAATTCTATTAATGTAGCTATAAATATTAATGGGTTACTTTGGAATTATGTTTGGATAACCAAATAAATTTTCTTGACCCCACAATTAAAATCATTAATGGTAGGAATAATATCAGCATTTTTAGGAAAAGCACGTTTAGTAATAACATTTATACTTCCTAGCAACATCTGTATAATCACAAATTATTTGATTTCCATGTTGCATCGCCTTTTAAAGTTCCTATGGATAATAAAGCATTTTGTGTAGAACTTTCACGTACAAAAAATGGCCAATAATATTGGATATGACTCTATCGTCATTTAAATATGTTAGAAATAAAATTAAAAATTTGATTTACCCAGTAGTCAATTCTAAAACCACACAAAAGTGGTGAAGAGTAAATATTTTGGGAAAGTTAGCTATAAAGTGAGTAATATTTTGGGGAGGGGGGGAAACACTGTAATTCAGCCTTTTAATGTGAGAGAAATTTAGAAAAGATTTTATTAAATTCTAAAGATAAAGTACAAAAAAAAGCAGAAAATTGGAGCTTTTAAATTGGCTTGAAGATTTTGTAATGCTTCTTATTTTGGTGTAACAGGCCGCAGTTTTAAGTGTAGACTAAGTGAACATGAAACGAGTTAGGGGTTAGGTTATAACGCTTCTAGTTTTTCCAGTAATTTAAAAAATCATTCAACAACTGATTTTATCCTAATATTATATTTGAAATTCTCCATGTTAACCTCAAAAACCTCACATTTTTGGCAGAATTTCAACATTTTCAATGTATGTTAAAAAACTTTACATATTTAACTTTTTTTCATGTATACTATATAAAATATTAAGCAAAACAATTATTGTCTCTTAAATAAAATTTATTGTAGGCCAAATTTAGCTAATAGTTGGACTTTTAAAAGTCATGTTATAAACCAAAACAGTACTTGCGTATTTAAGATTTAGTCAAGGCAAATTAATAGATCTACTTTGTCACCATATATTTGAACTGATGCAAAATAAATGTGCAACGAATCTTAGAAGGAACCAAATTATTCAAAATATTTTAATAGAATGTACAAATAAAAATAATTTTAAGTCAAAATCCTCAATTATGAGTTAATCTAGAGCATTAAAAAACAATATTGTTTTTAAAAATGACGACTGTCAAGACCTTTCTCTTGTTCTTAATAGCATGAATGGTTATTGTTGAAAGTGAAAATTGGTCATATTTGCTTTTGTTATTCACCACTACTAATCAAGAGTTTACAAAAACAGCCGAAAGAGGCATTAAGACCACTAAAGTTTAAAACGTTTAACTATGGTTGTTTTCCAATAAATTAAGATTTGATATCCTTCTATATTGAACAAAAACCAAACTTTTGTATACATGTTTTTTTAAGCAGTCAAAACTGAACAATTTCACCCACTCAGAAAAACTATTTGTATTTAAACAGCTCATGTAAGTATTCAAAACTGTAAAATTTTACCCAAGTTTCATAGACAGATAAAATAAATAGTTGGGAATGACCTATATATAATTACTGTTTAATTTTTAAGACCGTTATTAAGTAGTCAAAACTACAATTTTAGAGTCATCAAATTTTAGTCTATTCTTGATAGAGGTATTGACAAAAAAAGAGAAAGTTTCGGCACTAAAACATCATCAGGTATTTTTTATAATCCAATTTGCGAGTAAACTATGCAGCTCTATAAACGTCCAGAACTGTAAGATAAAAGTTTAGGCAAGTAGAACTCAAAAAATCAATATATTATGGTATAAAACAGCTCATATAAGTAGCGAAAACTATACAATTTTAGGCAAGTTGTAATCTTAAAAAGTATATGTTACAAATAATGTCATAGCATTTGCAAAGTTTACGTTTTAACTTACCATGTTAACCATGGTTAATCTCATGGTTGTCTAATTATATAACGATTAAACCTTATCTGAAGATACCATGGTTAATGCTGGTGTCAAGGAATTTGATATCTTCTAAACATATCAAGGGGCGTGCTTAGTATCAAGAAGTTTGAAAACCACTCTGTCTTCCTGTATGTAGGTAGGTGTAAGTTATAATATGTTTAGTATTAATTAATATAAGTTTAGAACAATCATGTATATAACTTACACCTACCTCCACCCAGACTAAGAGAGTTAGTCTCAATTCATCGTGTTCTGTTGTTAACAGCTAAACTGTGTATTGATATCTTAATGACAATTTAGTGTTTTGTTAAGAAAGTTTGTGTGATTCGTGTAATTTTCATAATAAGTAAAGTAGTGTATAGAAATGTTAAAGTTTGTAATAATAAAGTATGCACTTGAAAATTAACTACAATATCATATAGGTACTTTAAAAGCATAACTGACGTCATTATAAATTTATAAGTTAGTTTATAAATTCTTCTAGAAACGAAAGTAAAATATTATTTATTTACATGAATGTGTTAGACACGTGATTGTATTGTTTATTTTTATAATTTCAGATCACACAATGGAGACGCTGTTTTAATTAATCACCAGATCTATATAGACATGTTTTCGAAAAAAAAAAAAAAAAAACTATTGAAAACATATATTTTAAACATTTTACGAAGGACTGAAAAAAGTACAAAGAGATGATTCGTTATGTAACAATATATAGGGATCACTGAAAATAAAAATAACTTATACTATTCAAGCATGTATTATTAATAAAAAACTGGATTTATCTATCTAAACTGCTTTCTATTTATAATTACATGAGTTAATATATAGTTAATTGACAGCTGTCACTGTAGACTATCGATAACGACGTTTCAATTTTAGTTGTGAATAATAATTCAAATATAACAAATCATTTAATGAATGAAATTACATTCGAACTCCGATCTATAATTAGAATTAATTTGTTTCGTGGGAGGTACGGTGTTATTATATTAACATGGGATATGAAACCAATAATTAATATCAGATATGAAAGATTGACTGTTATGAAATCAGAATTGTAATTATTATAATTTGCATGTGAAAGTTTAACATGAGGCCAATACATGATCCTAGATTTGGTTCTTAATTTTTTCAATTATGCAAACTAAAGTGTTAGATGGAAACTAAAAATACGTTATTTATGAAATTTAAGTAGTTTAATAAAATGTATTACTTAGATTAGAAAATTGAAATTGAAGGTTTCGATTCCGAAGTTTCTAAATGATACACTTTTTGAAAAACACGATATTTAAACATTCAACCACCTAGTGACAAAAAAACTTGAACAATATACGTTTATTGTAAATTAAAACTAAGACTAAAATTTCAAGTTTTTGTTTTGTGCTATCCTACAGTTATACGTGACCAAATTAGGCTTCCGGTTTTAAACGTTATTATATAAGTAAACAAAGGAATAATTGTCTTCAAGTTACTTAAATCATATACTAGTTGAGCAAAACTTAATTCGTAAACATTAATTAAAGGTTGTGTGTTGCAATAACCATTACTAAAATCAAAAGCACATATTTGGTTATTTTTATTTTATCTGTAAATGAAACATTAAAATCTCTTTTATTAAAATACCAATATACGCAGTTAGCCATACTTACTGATAGATAATATCTATATCTTATTTGGAATTAGGAATTTCAATCTAATCTTTAAGCTATCATATAAAAGCAAAGTTTACTATTACTATTATACATGGTTTCAGAGATCTTTCAAGTTTTAACTAAAACGAAAGAATTTTTAACAATAAGATTAGTGTTATAAAGCTCCTTTAGATTTAATTTTCGAAATAAGACACATCATCGTTATTCTTTAAAGGTAATATAATGTTTAGTTACATAGATTTAGAAAGTTATTTTTAATATACAAAGTCCTAGATTGTTATCTTTCTAAGTCATAATGTAACTGATTATTCACTGGAAAAGAAAAGATCTTTATTACATACACCTAAATCGTTTATTGAATTCATCATTCGCAGGAAATATTTGGAATTCCAACTTGTTATTTGCAATCACACCCTTCAGTTGTTTGTATTATTGAAAACGTCTTAGTTTCATATTTAGTAAGAAAGATTCGTAAAGTTGTAAAGAGAATAAAGAATATTACAAAGCTTTGTGCAGAGGTCCTGTTCTGACAAAGGATTTTCAAAAGTTTTGAATTTCCTTGTAGCATCATTATAAATGCCATTTTCAGATTTATTTAAAGATATTATAAATTTAAGCACCGAATCCAATCTTTACTTTAAAGAGGATAAAGGAATACAACCCCATTTATGAATAGAGGAATTTAACATACTGTAATGTGAATATCAATTTGTTAAATGTTGATAATGATGATAGTACTTAACATTCTGATACCATTAAGCTGATGCAATCTAGTTAGTTATTGAATTTTTCTTGTAGTAATAGATTTCATGTCTATGGCTATAAACATTTTGTAAATTTTTCTGAAATGTAATAATAATGATAAATCAGTGTTTTATTTTGATTCGACATAAAAAGATAATTTTTTTTTTTCATTTTTTTTTTCATTACTGTTGACACCGATGGTTCTTGTTGGAATTCCATGTCTAAAGATAATAAAACACAATTTTTTATTTTGTACTATCCACTTTTTATCAGTTTAGCCGACCAATGGTTTCGCCTGCTAAGGCATTGACTAGGCTGTATTACAGACTGAAGAAAAAATACAAAAAACAGAAAACCTTAAAACTTAACTCCCACCCTCTAGTTTTAAGGTTTTTTGTCTTTTTTCTTCAGTCTGTAATACAGCCTAGTCAATGCCTTAGCAGGCGAAACAATTGGTCGGCTAGACTAATAAAAAGTGGATAGTACAAAATAAAAAATTTTTATTATCTTTAGATAATTTTGTATTTGATTGCACAGTTACAGCAATGATCAATATCGATAGGTTACTGGGTTAAACAACAAAATTTAATTAAGTAGTATTCTTTAATATATTAAAACCTATATAATGTGAGAAATTTAATTATTCATCAGCAAATACAAATATTTCCAAAAAATATTACACTGTTAGTTACACATGATCCGAAAGAAATGTGACAGTCTAGTAGAAGGATATATAAACAAAAACACATATATGTATTATAACCTTTATTAGTTATTTTTAATTAATTACTTTGATTAAAACACAACTACGTTATCATATTTAAAATTATTTATTCTTTAAAATACAATTTGCACCTAAAGTTGGGTGCCAATATATAACAGTTGAATTAATTAAATCTTCAAATTATTTGATGCATATATGAGTATTCAAATTTATTCATCTTATCAATAAATCTCATCCATTCAACTTAAACTAGACATAAACATTTATAACACAATGAAATACTTAATTCTAGAACATAGCAATTTTATTATTATTATTAGGTGCATCAAAATCGTATCATTAATTGTAATTTTAATTTAGTCTTTATAATTTAATATCTCAATTGCTTTATTGATTTATTGGGCGCCAGGTATAATTTACCAATTATATAATGAAGTTACTTTGATTGCTCTTTGAAAATTTAAGTTTAAATGGCTCTCGGCCTAGCTCAGATTTTATTTAAATTGGGGCGTGGTTTCTTTGGTAACCTGAAGTAAAAACTACAATAACTAATCAGATAACTTATCGTGGTTCAGTAGCATGGAATGATGTCTTCTTGGAGTTTTTACAGGTGAGATGATCCCTCGAACTTATGGCAGATATCACAAGAAACTTAATCCAATTTATAGGCACTTTGACGATCTCGAAGCTTGAACTACCTCACTCTGTTGCTTGAATTCTTAGTCAATTAATCAAACTCTTCTTTAACTTTACGATGATTTTAATATAATTCGATGACTTAAAACTTTTCTTCAACTCTACGACGATTTGGCGAACTTCGCCCTGTGCCTAGTTCCTCTCCCTTGCGACGCTCGTTCTTCACTGCTTTTTCTGATTTTTGAATTCTTACGCAGAGTTTTCCCGTTTTACCCCTTCTTCGCTTATTTCTGGATGACGCTTCTTTTTGGTTGGTTGGATTTGATTTTTCAAACTCTAACCGTCTTTCAAAGTTCGTTAATTCTTGTTTCTTAGCTGAGTTCAACGTACCTCTGCCTAGTTTTTTGTCTCTTTTTCTTTTGTTAACTTGGGCGTACACAAACTTTCTAATTTCCCATGTTGTCACATTACATAACTCAACTCTTCCTATTTAATTTGTCACGCTGCCCTCGCCCTTTCAATAATTTTGTAGTTTCGAAGTATTGTTTCCTTAGAAATCCTTTAACAAAATTTATTATGTGTTGGAGTGACGTTTATGTTTGACATTTATTTCTAACTGACAAGGTTTAAACATTTTGAATTGGACAAAGCTTTTACTTAGGGCTTCTCAACGTTACATAAGTCCCAAGAAATTTTATGTTAATTGCATAATTAATGATAAAATTTGCTTTTGATACACCTTTACACTAAACTTATTTTAATAATACACATATACATATCGTAACATGGACTATGACCTACTCTTACTCTCATTTAAAAACCCATTAGAATTACTGTCCCTTTAAATGACTTTATGACCTACTCTTACTCTCATTTAAAAACCCACTAGAATTACTGTCCCTTTAAATGACTTTATGACCTAAACTGCGGTCAACCTTTTTTCTTAACAATGGCATTGTCTAGAATCCCACGTCAACAAACCCTTCTTGTAAACCCCAATTAACATTGTTCCCTTGACCCTCTTCAACTGTAGGACATGTGTTTGTTTACATTTTATTTTACAGTTAAATTCATTTATTTTTGTTTACTTAACTCTCTAATTAATTATGAAACCTTTTTAATAATCTACAATTAAATATACCTCGGATGTGAGTTTTATTATTTTTAATACTAGCTAACTTATAAGTAGTTTTTCCTATCTTAGAGATTACGGTGTATGGTCCTTCATATAGTTCACAGAACTTGTGATATCGTTTTTCAATTGTGCTTGACGGAATACAAGCTCTTACTAGTACTAAATCATTTATCTGATATTCGGTTGGTGGATGCAGTTCATTGAACTTCTTAGCGAATTTTTCCCTTTTATTTTTAATTCGTAAGTATATTTCTCCGTGGTCAATGTCGTTTGTTTCTGTGTTGCCTGGATTAATTAAATATTTTTTCCAAATTCGTGTCGGACGTGTATTAAATTGTACTTCTAATGGTGTTGACTCAATTGTATCATGGTATGATTCGTTCATGAAACTTTCCACAGTTTCAAGTAGCCTTCCCCATTCTTGGTGATTGTCAGGTAACAGGATCCTGAAAAGTTGACCTAGATTTCGCATTACTCTCTCCGCCAAGTTGCTTTGTGGATTTCGTATTGCAACGGTTCTTTGTCTAATTCCCAGTTCTTGTAACCCTTCTGTCCATTTTTTGGATGTAAATTGTGTACCATTATCCGAAAGTATGTATTTTGGTAATTGGACTTCTTTAATGTATTTCCTGATTTGATTTAATGTTGTTACGGTTGTTGTGTTTTTTACCTTATACAATTTTGTGTATTTAGAAAATGCGTCAATCACTACTAAGATGTACCTTGACCCGTAGACTGACCGAGGCAATGGTCCGTAATAGTCTACACACACTAGTTCACCCTTACCTTTTGGTATAATAGGCGTAAGTTCTGCGTTTCTACCTTTGTTGTCATGTTTACACTTTTGACATCGTAAACATTTAATTATTATATCCCTGACCTTTTTAGCGACTTTGTCTCCCGTGAAATCTTCCTTAAAATTATGGTAACATTTGCTTATTCCTATATGTCCGCAAATTTCATGAATTTCCTTAATTAATACTTCAATGAATTTTTCTGGAATCATTAATTTCCACATTCCTCTTTCCTTGCGAAATAATTTTTTTTCAAACAATTTATAACATTCTAAAATTTTTGGATCATTTTCTTCTAATTTACCTACTATATTCCTAAATTTTGTATCCTTCTTCTGTAAAACTTCTATATTTTGTAACTGTTCGCCCACTTCTGGATTAAACTTCTGTAACACTAATTGGATTTGTACAAGTCGGTCCTCCCCATTTTCTTGTGAACATTCTCCATCCTCTGGGAATCTGCTCAATGTATCTGCAACAATATTTTCTTTTCCCTTGCAGTGTCGAATTTGGATGTTATACTCCTGAATTAATAAGATCCACCTCGTCATTCTAGCGTTAAGTAGTTTGCATTGGTTAATGAAAGTGATCGCCTTATTGTCAGTTATAACGGTTATATTTTCTCCCTAATAAATAATTCCTAAATTTCCTTAATCCTAATACTACACTATACAATTCCTTTTCGGCAGTGCTATAAAATCTCTCAGCCCCTTTAAATGTTCTGCTTGTAAATCCTACTACAGCAATGTTATTCTGGTCATCGAGTTGGTACAGTTGTGCTCCTGACGCAATATCGGACGCATCTGTCTGTAAGTAAAACATCTTTTCCATATTTGGGTGCTTTAACGTTACAGCCTCAATAAATTCCTCCTTTACAGCTAAAAAACTCTGGTTAATACTATTTGTCCATTTAAATTTTGTTCCTTTCTTCAGTAGTCCTTGTAATGGAGCTGTTGTTTGTGCGTAATTTTTTGAAAACCGGTGGTAGAAATTTGTTAATCCTAAAAAGCTTTTTAATTGTTTTGGTGTCTTAGGACGCGGAAAATTTTGAATTGCCATCATTTTTTGCTCTTGCGGTTTGATACCATCTGTGGTGATAACAAAACCTAGATAATCTATTTCTTTCCTGCAGAACATAGATTTCTCAAAATTTACTGTTAAGTTGGCGTCTTGAAATACCTTTAATATTTTTTCTAATTGGTCCACATGATCTTCCCAGTTTTGCGAAATACATAAACAGTCGTCCACATACATAATTAAATTCCTTTTAACTTCTTCCGTCAGAATTGAGTCCAAACCTCGCGTTAAACTTGCTAAGCTTGTGCTCAACCCAAACGGAACGGTTTTGTACCTGTAGCACAATCCTTTGTACAGAAATGCCGTGAAATCCTTGCAATCTTCGTGCAACGGGATTTGCCAAAAACTGCTAGTTAGGTCTAAACTACTCATCCAACTGATCTTCTTACCGATTGTCAATAACTCTTGGATTGGTCGAATCCCTTCGTAATCCGGTATGGTTCTCGCATTTATAGTCCTGGCGTCTAAACAGATCCTTACGCTCCCATCTTTCTTACATACAGGTACTATAGGATTAATGTATGCGCTGTTTGCTCTCTCGATGATCCCATAACTTAGCATTCTCTGAATCTCTGCATCAACGGCTTCTCTAAACTTAGTTGCTACTGGCCAACTCCTCTGACAGTATGGTGTTCTATCAGTTACTTGAAATTTATGGTAATAAGTTGAAATTAATCCTGGTTTTTTGCTGAAAACTGTTTTATATTTATTAAATATGCTGTATAACCGCTGCCTATTCTCAAGTGGTACATGTTCCAAATTGCTTATTTTGTTTATATCAAATTCATATTTATCCTCTTCAATTTGTAGGCAATTATTCAAACTTTCAATATTAACTTCTGACGAATCCTCGAATTTAATTTCCTTTCTACCAACTCCATAGTTTAATTTATTTCCTATTTCTAACTTATTATTAATAAAATTGACGATTGCATGATTTCTTGATAAAAACTCTAACCCAAGTATACAATCTCGAATTAGTTCTGGTACTATTATAAAATGCACGGCGATTAATTCTGTTCCTAACTTAACTTTAATGAAAATTTGTTTTTTAACACTTTTGGAACGCAGACCTAATGCTCCAATAACTTTTACTCCTGCTACCGGTAATTCTTCAAAAACTCCTAAATTTAATTTATTTGTGTTGTAGAAAGATTCAGATATCGAATTTACCTCACAACCTGTATCGATTAACGCTCTGACCTGTACACACTCATTAAAAACTAACTTAATTTCTGGACATTTATTAATGTCATTAATTATATCGCTTGTGTCGTGATTGTCCTCTAAATAATCTTTTAAATCGGTGAATAAGGTATTTATGGTTGCCTTGTTCTTATCCGCTAGGTCTACATTCCATTCCAACTTTCACTTTTGCCCTCTTCCGTCCCTGTCTGCAGGTTGTCGACCTTCCCAACGGTTCCCTGGTCCATTTTTTATGTCGGCACGCACATCTGGTTTTCTGTAAACATCCCTATTCTGACGTAACGGTAAATGTCTACTGTTGTACCCATTCATTTGTCCCCAAGGCCTGTTTACAACTTCTCCCTCTCTCTCGTCGCGTGGATAGGATGCCTTATAATTACCATTTCTTTCTTCGTAACTATTAATGTGTCGTACATCTGCCTGTCGGAATTCCATCAATAGTTTTACAAATTCCTGCTTTGTTTTCACACCCCTGGTGATAACAGCAATTAGTGTAGTTGGGTGAAAGTGCTTAGCGATTTTTTGGACTAACTGGGCTTCTAAAATCGGCGGTTCTAACTCTGAACATTCCAACATCATGTTCTCCACATATGTGATAGCTTCATCCCCAATTTTTCCTTTAAACTTTCCGAATTCCAACCTGTCTCGGATGTTTGCTTGTATCATTTCGTTAAAATATTTATCCATAAATATTTTTTCAAAATCTTCGAAGTTTTTAACTTCCCTACGGTGTAGAAACCACCATACACATGCTTCATCTTTTAAATATCTATCTAACCAATACATGTTCCCTTGATGTGTGTAACTAACGCTAACTTCTTTTATGATCCTTAAAAATTGCATTGGGAATCTTTCTTTTCCTGTAAAACTAATATCCCTTATCTCTGGTTCCCTTATTATGATACCATCCCTTGTTTTTAAATTACTTAATCTTTCATCTACTTCTGTCACTTTATTTTTCATTTCGTCCGTTTGTTTCTGATATTGGTTAATTTTTTGTGAATTTTCTTGGCATTGTGATTCGATTTCTAGAATTTTATTATTAGATCTAGCTTGACTTTCCTTTACCTTATCAATCTGAGCGTCTACGTTAATTTGATTTTCAGTTAAATTTTTGTTTACGGTGATTTCGATTTCTTTAATGCTCTCTTGCACATCCTTTTCTACTTCCACGACTTTACTTGCAATTTCTTTTAAATCTTCTCTTAAATCTTCGCACTTATTACCTAATTTATCGGTGAAATTTTCTTCAATTTTATTTAATTTATCATTCATTTCCGTCCTAATTGTCTCGGCTGTGGTATCCGATCTTAATTTAATTTCTTCGAGCTTGTTCTCGAATCTCTCCGCAAATTCATTAAATTTTCGGTCCATTGTCTCCGCATTTTGACTAACATTGCCACTAAGTTCTTCTAATTTTTTATTATTTTCCTCGAGCTTTTTATTTTGTTCTGCGAATTTTTTATCGAGCCTTGCTTTTAGAATTTCCGCATTTTTATTAATTTCTTCGAAATTCTTTTTATTAAGGGCTTCCGCATTTTTACTACTTTCTTCAAATTTTTTATCGATGCTTGTTTTTAGGATTTCCGCATTTTTATTACTTTCATCAAATTTTTTATTAAGGATTTCGATTAATTCGTTTAATCCTACCGTTGGGGTCCCATACACCTTTAAATTTTCACTCTCCCCTGAATTATTACCCTCATTAGTATTACTTTCACTATTATTAATCCCTATAGCTCTATCCATTTCTGATTCTATCCCCATTTGATTATTAATCTCCTCATCAAACCCCATTGTTATTTGGTTATTTGCCATCTTTTTATAATTTTTTATCCTATTACTACGTCTTAACATTAAATTAATTATATCTAATAGTCTTTCTGTCTCTTATCTTATAATGCTACCTTCAGGTTACACCACGTGAACTAAATTTTAATTTTAATTAAGCCACGAGTTGGACGCCAATTATAACCTTTATTAGTTATTTTTAATTAATTACTTTGATTAAAACACAACTACGTTATCATATTTAAAATTATTTATTCTTTAAAATACAATTTGCACCTAAAGTTGGGTGCCAATATATAACAGTTGAATTAATTAAATCTTCAAATTATTTGATGCATATATGAGTATTCAAATTTATTCATCTTATCAATAAATCTCATCCATTCAACTTAAACTAGACATAAACATTTATAACACAATGAAATACTTAATTCTAGAACATAGCAATTTTATTATTATTATTAGGTGCATCAAAATCGTATCATTAATTGTAATTTTAATTTAGTCTTTATAATTTAATATCTCAATTGCTTTATTGATTTATTGGGCGCCAGGTATAATTTACCAATTATATAATGAAGTTACTTTGATTGCTCTTTGAAAATTTAAGTTTAAATGGCTCTCGGCCTAGCTCAGATTTTATTTAAATTGGGGCGTGGTTTCTTTGGTAACCTGAAGTAAAAACTACAATAACTAATCAGATAACTTATCGTGGTTCAGTAGCATGGAATGATGTCTTCTTGGAGTTTTTACAGGTGAGATGATCCCTCGAACTTATGGCAGATATCACAAGAAACTTAATCCAATTTATAGGCACTTTGACGATCTCGAAGCTTGAACTACCTCACTCTGTTGCTTGAATTCTTAGTCAATTAATCAAACTCTTCTTTAACTTTACGATGATTTTAATATAATTCGATGACTTAAAACTTTTCTTCAACTCTACGACGATTTGGCGAACTTCGCCCTGTGCCTAGTTCCTCTCCCTTGCGACGCTCGTTCTTCACTGCTTTTTCTGATTTTTGAATTCTTACGCAGAGTTTTCCCGTTTTACCCCTTCTTCGCTTATTTCTGGATGACGCTTCTTTTTGGTTGGTTGGATTTGATTTTTCAAACTCTAACCGTCTTTCAAAGTTCGTTAATTCTTGTTTCTTAGCTGAGTTCAACGTACCTCTGCCTAGTTTTTTGTCTCTTTTTCTTTTGTTAACTTGGGCGTACACAAACTTTCTAATTTCCCATGTTGTCACATTACATAACTCAACTCTTCCTATTTAATTTGTCACGCTGCCCTCGCCCTTTCAATAATTTTGTAGTTTCGAAGTATTGTTTCCTTAGAAATCCTTTAACAAAATTTATTATGTGTTGGAGTGACGTTTATGTTTGACATTTATTTCTAACTGACAAGGTTTAAACATTTTGAATTGGACAAAGCTTTTACTTAGGGCTTCTCAACGTTACAGTATATATTATTATTGATTACTTGCGCAATATTTGTTATAACCAAGGACTTTCAACAATTAAACTCTTTTATACATTCCCATCTCAATTTTCTAGCGTCTTTCAAATATTTTCCTACACTTCGCTAATCCACACCATTTAAATAAACTTCAAATTCGATCACATCTAATTCTTTTTTTTAAAGAAACGAAATTATATTATGAGCTAAAACTAGATATCTTGCAACAAAGTGAAACATTTTTCATTCTTCTGCAAATTTCAATGGAAACATAGACACGCTCGATTTAACCAAGTTTTATAAATTTATTCAAGAGATTCTGGTCTAGCTCTAAATACCCAACTTAGAGTATTTATACAGATCTTATAGCTTAGGACTATTTGCAAGATTTGATCACCAATATTATTGGTGGTACTTATCTCACACAAATCTAGGTTAAAGTCCTTGATTAAATCTTTGTGCAGAATTAGAAGTAATTAATTAAATTGTACATGACATTAAATTATAGAAATATATATTACGGTAAAACATTATTACACCTTTCTGATAGTAGGATCGAAATAATATTGTTCTGAAAAGATGAAACCATTTAGGGAACACAACACTCAGTTTGATAAATCTATAATGGTTTAAGTTAAGTTATGTTAGGTTAGGTTAGGTTAGGTTAGGTTAGGTTAGATTAGGTTAGGTTAGGTTAGGTTAGGTTCACCTAGATTTACTTTGCCTATAATTATGTAGTTGTAACCATTTGGTTTAACTTTAAATAAAGACAAATTGAGATTTATTATTAGTGTTTAAATTATAAGTTGACTTCTTAGCAAACTTATTAAATATAAATAATGTAAGTATAGGTACTTATAGAATGTGTTTATTATTATAATTAAATGACTTATTATTAATATGTTTTCGTACAACGTCTCAAACACAAAAGTTATGGATATTTGGCCATACTTCAGATGCTCTGTACGCTTTATCTTCTGCCATTTGAAGATTTTATTTCTTCAATTTGATATAAAAGGAAGGTTTACACTCAACTGAAAGGGTTAGAGTAAACAGTAGATATAACTATAATTAAAGTTTTGAAGTAATTCCAGTTAACTGATAACCTATCATGTGTGTTGTATAATGTGTTAAACAAATTTCTATTATAAGAAATTATTTACCAATAAACTAAATTCGCCATATTTTCATCAACTTTTATTTAATGACGATAAGAATAGTTGATTTTCTAATTTTCCGTATCTTGGCATCATTATAGCTATAAACATTTAACGAGAACATTATTTTGTCATTAATCAGATAAATTGAAAATGTCTGTAAATGGCAGTTATAATTTTGTAAAATTATAAGTGTAACATAATCTATATTTTTTACGAAATTAATTCAGTCACTTGACGAAAAGCAAGTAGGAAATTACACAAATGGTTAGTTATTGATCATTTTAATTTCAATCTATTCTTTTGAATCTCATTCATTCATTACTTGAATTTAATTTAGTGTGTTTATGGTTAAATTAGAAGTTGAAATTAAAAATTTTTAAAAAATCTGTATTTTATCTTGACTATTTTAAAATTTATGTGTATTTGTTATAATGAAATTAACAACCATGGGTCGATTAAAATTTCTATTCAATTATAAGCCTAATAGTCGCAATTTGAATGTGCAATTACATTTATAAAAATATTTCCTAAACTAAAGCAATTACATAATTTATTTACGAATTGTTGCAAAAAGTGAAATAAGTCAAATATAAATTTAGTAATAATCCTGAAACGATATAAATGTATTACAAAATCTGTTTGGAAAATATTATAACAGAATTTGGTGTAGAGGATACAATTAATTGAATATAATTTTATTATGTCTGAAACAAGCGTGTATATATGATTAAACTATGAAATAAGTCACCTTGATTGAGGTAAGATATTTTAAATTTACCTTCTTTTTAAAAATTCCACCAAAACTCTTCTCGTCACTTGGGATTTAAAAATTTAAGATTTGGATAGATACAAAATCGCCGAACATGTTTGGTCCAAAATCTATAAATTAATTTTGGTAAAGGGTAAAATAATACACCGTGAAACACTTATTTAAAACTAATTAAATCAACATGTATAAAGTTATCAGACGATCCTATCAGCCAAACCAGCGTAAAAATAACGCATTCTGTTAATTTAAACTGATTTGAAAATTGGAAATAAACAATATTATACTTTAACCAAAGCTGAAACTATGTCGCTTAATCCGGAATGAGAATAACCACTGGATCACGTGACTAAGCTTATGAAATAGAAGGCAAAAGGTTGTTTATACTGATATACAGTTAGGACAAATTTCTCTTTTCACCACACCCTCAATAGCCAGTTGTTTATGTTCCTTTCTGGCTATGTAATGCAGTTTATTTAGTGCAGTCCTGTCTGTAATCTGATCAAGTTCGTATTTATTCTTCGACTGCTCAGACCTTGTTTTATGTTTGGTTTCTTTTCTTAGGTTATAGATTAAATTGATGTTCCCAACTTGTTCCTAGATTGAAAGTATTTAAGGTGCAAGTATAATTTGTTAGAAAGGTACACAAGAACTAGGCATATTTAGGTGTAATAACATAAGTGGTAGTACAATACTATTACACCCGTGTTCCTTTTTAAATATAAAAATTTCGCCTACACATGCTATTGATATACCGGGTGTTCAAAAAGTCTGGAAACCCTTTCGTTTGGAAATGGCAGCCTTTTACAATTTGTTAACTTTACGTTGCGAAGAGGCAGAAGTGAATACTCAACTGTGTTGGTTATGTTAGTGTTTTAGCTATGAGAATTTCACAGCTGGAGTGTGGAGGGATAGGAAATTCTCCAGCTGTGAAATTTTCAAAGCTAAAACACTAACATAACCAACACGGTTGAGTATTCACGTCTGCCTCTTAATCTTCGCAACGTAAAGTTAACAGACTTTAAGAGGCTGCCATTTCCAAACGAAAGGTCCTTTTTCATTCGGGATTGCGGCAATGTGTTCCTCTAACAAAGACTTTTAAAATGAGGTATAATTTGACGTATGCTTACATTTAAGATTTTTTAGACTTCCTCCACAGGACGTCCCCCCAAAGATATAGCTAAAATGACCAAAAAGTCAGTAACTACAATGAGGACGTATTCCTAGAGTTTCATTGTTCTGCGTTTATTAATAAAATAAATATAAGGTGTTTCCAGACTTTTTGAACACCCGGTATATTAAAATAAAATTTATTTATAAAAAAATGTAATACTAAATTAAACATAATCTGAGTTCTGTTTAAAAAAAAATAGCAAGTTGTAATTGCGTTTCATCAAAATCGATAGCATTTTATAATTTTAACTTCCTGCAAAACTACTGACAAAATTGGGTTCTCAAGAATATAGAAAATGAAAATATAATAATCTAAAAATACCCAAAACAGTAATTTTTGTATTTCATTCCTACTTCGTAAAATTTAAAAAATGTTATTTAAATATATTAGCATACCATGTGACATTTTAAAACACTTTATTGATTAAACACTATTCAACATAACATGTTATACGAGAGATGCAGATATAAACACAACAGATTTAGATAAGTATATTGATTTGTGTGCCTTAAATTTTCATTAAGATTTTAGGTCTAAATATAAAGTAAAGGTTAAGTTAGTAATCAAGAAATATTTCTTTGAGGAAATCGATTTAAATGTAATTTTCGGCATGCCAACACATTCATGTATATTAAGATAGGAAAAAAATGAGGCTCTAACCTAATTTAAAATAAAATAAATCCTGTTGGAAAAGTTGAAATGGCAAACAGTTTCGGTTAATAAGTGTTTTATTAAATTTATAAGACGCAAAATTAAATAAAAATATTCAGATTTTATTTCTCTATGTAATGGTACCAACTAGGGTGATAATTAGCGAAATTAGTGACAAACTAAAATGAAACTTTAAACCGTGAGCTTCCTAAAAATGTGATAATCTTATCGTTACGAAGGCGGCGTCATTGACACGAGCATAGCGAGTGAAGGTTACGTACATCTTCGAGGCTCTCCTGCGCTGAAAACCTGTCGCGTGTGTTATGACAATAAAGTGTTTGTGTTGTATGATGTTTGTATTTATGCATGTGTACACCTCTTATGACCGAAACTCTGAAAATGAAACATAGATTCCGAAACGTGTAAAGCAACGTTACAAATCAATTACAGAGAAGTATAAACTTATCTTAAAACGACACTATTGGGTAAGACCTCTTGATCTACCAACATTTAAAATTTCCTACAAGGTCTAAGGAACCAAATTTTGGACATTACGTTTAGTATTATTGGGCATTCTGCTCGTATCACAATGTATGATTGGGCAGGGTAAGTACCATGATGGCCCCCAAAAGCATGTTTAATTATGTATTGCTAAATTTGCCCACAACTAAAAGTTCAACTTGTATGGTTGTACACTAAATTTTAACTAAGTTTGGTAAAGGGTTCAAATAAACACCAAAGGACATCCAGTAATATTTTTTAATAACTGAATATTTTACCTTAAATATAGCTTTACTGAAGTCAAACTAAAACACCTTCTTAATTATTACAGTAAGTTAGAAGTTGTGGAAGCATTCCAAGTTGTTATCTTTGTTTCAGGAACAGGATGCAACGTCCTGAAAGTTCCTGGACCACCACTTACTTTTGTTAATTTATGACGTAAAGTTATCCAGAATCCTGTTTTATTTCGAGGCACTTTATTTTGCCTTTATAATTTCCTATGGAATAATTGTCAATAGGTAGCAAGTAGTGGATTATTATAAAAAAATTTTTTTTCTATTTTAATTACTAAGTGATTTAAAGTTTGAATGCTTTTGATGATGTACATTAAATCTAACTTTTCATCAAAGCACAACTAAGTAAAAATCACTAACTCAATTTTCAGTTGAAAACATTTATTTTACATTCTCCATATGTGCAGTACGTAGAAACATTTACTGTGATAGAGCAAGTGCGAAAACTTCGAAGTCGAAAGCTTGTATCACTTTCTTATAAAGAAAGTAATTCTACGATAGGCCTACTAATTAGAAAGAACTATATATAGTGTATAATGTTAGTAACATAGTATAAACATATAAATAAATATTGAGCTTGACTTGTGAGATAATATTAGGTAGAATAAAAGTCGAACTCTTTATAGTTTAGTTATTGTAGCTCATGTATCACTGAGGATGGCAAATTTGTCGTTGAAACGCATTTGATTATGTAAACGTAATTTTGGTGAGATCTTGCGAGTTTTACTATTTCTATATAGTATAAACAAATCAAAAGAAAAACATAAAGTCCAAGCGATAAAACTGGGTAGAGTGAAGAGAATTATTTTCCTAATTATATAAAAACCTGGATTTATTTAATTTGTTTCTATTGATAAAATTCACCCCATTATGGTATTGTTCACTTATTTCATTGTTATAGTAAAATAATTGATTATTGATGATCATAAACTAATTATTACACAGAGAAATAACCTATTAGTAGTCTAATTGAAGAAATATGTTTCTTTATATTTTTTTGTCCATTATGAGAAATTATGTACTTTAAAACATTGTCTCTAGATTTTATGGTTTTTTTACTGTTAACTCGAAACAGACATTTTTATGGAAAAGGTAAGGAACATTTTTCCGGCTCCTTAGCAGCTACATTTTGCTCAATTTTTACCAATCAGTGTGAGCCGATTACGAGAAAAATTACTTTTTTAGTTGTGGTCTTATGACACGCACCCTTCAATTTATAAGTATCACAAAAATTGAAAAAAAAGACAGATATTCAAATTAAACATATCCAAATAAACACAAATGTGATCTACATTGTAGATATTAATTTGTGCATACAGCACTGCACAGAGGAGAAACGGTAGACAGATAGACATTATTAAATAAGAAAACAATACAAAAAATGGGTTGTTTCACCCATCGAATAACTATCGCCATACATATGAAGAAGATAATCAACGAATGGGTGTTTTTTATACAAGATGCAACCCTCTGGGGCTCATTTTAGTGAATATGGGTTTGGCAAACTCAAGGGAACTTATCTGAATCTACACTCTTTTCATGTAGCCTTGGGTTATATTCTGCTCTTTTATCTTTCCTATCAGGTCTCTCTTGAACAACTATTGATCTTTTCCGGCAATTAAGCTATTAAAGTATTCGAGGGCTATGGCTAAGTATTTATTTTATAAAATGTTAACACTACTTGTTGGCTACATTGTAGAATGATTGAAAAAGATAGGAAATAAATTTAAATCTGTTATTCCGCTACATAAAGGATAACTTGATGATTAAAATTCAGATGGTAACTTTAGAAACGTAAAACACAATTTTTGTATGACCAAAGATCAACTTAAAATAGAGTAGGATAAAATTTATTTCGAAGGTAACAGATGTTCGCTTAAACGTTTTGGAAAGATATAACAAATCAGGTTGTCGTATAATTCCAATATAAAAAAATAATAAAAAATTAAATGACAGCAAGTTATAACTAAACAAACAAAACATTGTATAAAATAAATTAAAATTCAGTAGAAATACAAATGGACTCACGTCAAACACTTCATAAGTTGTAGACACCTCTTTAGAAAAACTTTTGCATAATGAGACATGCTGTACTTTGTTTAGCTGACATATGTTTGGTATTTATTTATAGTAGTTCTAGTGAAAATAATATTCTTTCCGTAAAACTATTATAAGGAAGAAATTTACATAAAAAAACAGCTAAAAGTTTTTGAAATTTTTAAAAAATTGGTAATATTAATTTTGTATTTTGACTTGTAACAAAATAGAGATGGAGGATGATAGTTCTTGTATCAATAATATTGCAGTTGTGGCTTACATCATTTACTATATATTACAGGTACAAAATTAAAACTATTCAGGCTTCCTTATAATAATAATTTAGAAAATTTCAAGTGTTACTCGGCTGTACTTATTGTAATATTTCTACATTTTACTCAGTATATATTTAGCAATTATAATGTATAACTGTTTATCTCCATTAAATATACAATAATTGTATAATTATTAAGAATACTAGTACATTTATCCTATGAAAATAATTAAATTTACAACTATACAAAGTATTTAAAATAATTTTTCGTTTTCATAAAATCAATAAATATTTAATTTTTGATATATCTAGCTTTTGTTTGTAATACATTCTACCTTATCTGTGGATTTAAATTATTTAAAAAGACTATATGTGCCTATTATTTATTTTGAATTAAGGTAAAATATTAAATTTTCTACAATATTAAAAGAACTTAAAAGTTCTGACAACATTTCAAGTTGTTATCAGGCACAGAATGTTAAATACTAGATGTTGCAGTAGAGATATTCCTCTTCCTTGTATTTATTTACGACGTGAAGTTCCCAAGAACAAAGTATTTTTACTGATTTTCACCTTAGATACGTCTTTATACCTGGTAACATATAGACTCTAGTGGGATATTATCTTTTTAATTACTGGGTTATTTTGTAACGGTAACGAGTACTGCATTCAAGATTATTATTTTTTTGGTTTCCAACTTTATAAATTTATTTTACTTAAATAATTGTAAATAGACGTGTTGTGTTCAAGAAATCATAGCAATAATTATTTACTAACTTATTGTGACTGTTTATATGGTGAAAAGAATGTATATTCTTTTAATAGCAAGTTTTTTTGGAAAACACGATATAATTCGTAATAGAAACTCGATCATAATTTAATTAACGGATGATTTCTTTAATACGTATCACCGTAATAAAACATCTGTGGGATTTTTAAATCATGTTTTTGAAAAGAATAAAAAGTGAAGATTTGTATGTGTAAGCATTCTTTTTTGAAAGACAAAACACAACGTTGTTTCTTTTATTTAAACTGGGAGTGTAACAGGCAGCATATTAAGATACGCAATGTATTTTAGCGCCTATTGTTAGGCTACCTTGTATTTTCTGCAACTAACTACATTTGATGGGCGGCACTGATAGGGCTCTGTAATTAGATTCATACTGTCTAACGATAAGAAAACTAAAATATTATTTTATTAAAAGAAACATCAAAACTACAAAAGTATTTTTATATTTCATTAGAAAACTTTCATATTTAAAAAATCGTTCATTGTTATCGTATTTAAAATATTTAAAATAAAGTTGATTTAACTTTAATGTAATAGCAGATATTTCTTGTTGAAACTCCAGATTCAGGATAAAATAAAGCAAAAGCTTAAAGTTTCAAATATTATATAGTATAAATGAGCTACAATTGTTTCGCCTTGCGGCATCGTCGGGCAACTGATAATTTACAGGTATATACAACTATTTAAACATAAGTACAGGAAACTGATATACAATAGAGAAATCGGGAAAGGTAGGGGGATGACCTAGCAGGTAGATAAAGGTTAATGAACTATGTTACGGATGGGTTGGAAACTTTAATTTGAAACTTTAAGCTTTTGCTTTATTTTATCCTAAAGTTGATTTTATTAAGATAACATAAAAAAGACACGTTGAGATCATGCATAAAATAAACTTACATAAACAGGAATAATTTTTACAATGTTAATTCGATTACCCTTCTTAAATGAATAGTTGTTTAGAAATTTAAAGTTAATGATAACTAAAAGAAACTGAAATAATTGCATGTTATTTCAAAAAAAGCAACAATGCAATACATTTGTGGTTTTGAATATTACAATAGACGGTATAACACAAATTCCAACTTTTATTGTATCTCTAACACCTATTTGTGAGACTGGTGGGATAAGGGGAAACGTTAACAGCCATTCAGGGATTGAATTGTTCCATTGTTCAAGGAATTTAAAGTACTTGATAACAAATATTGGGAAATGGGTCGGAAAAACAGTTTTTGTATCAAGTGATTATCTGCAACATACCTACTGTTTATTGTGCAGCTAATAAACGAATTTCGAAGTAAATGGATCACAAAATATTAATTGTTTAAGTATTTATTGATTATTATAAATTGTGTGTTTTTTTTTCCAGTGAACAGTTAGAAAGCGTTTTGTATAATAAATAAAAGTAATAGAAGAAAAATATTACACTTTAATTAACCAAACTTGCGGAAACGTCAATTATCAGACTTGTTGTAATTTTATAAGACAAATATGTAATTGATAAATTATTACTTTTCAACTTTATTTAATTACTTTTTTGGCGTTGACTGATTAGCATGAAATGAAATATTTAGTTTTTTAAATGGTAAATCGGTTATATTTTGAGCTACAGAAAAAAAACGAATAAAACGTTTAAATAAGAAAATATTTATTAATTTGTTTTATAAAGTTAACGATTTTTGATACATGTAACCCTAAATACTTAAAACGGACGCCATTTTAGAAATACAAGAAATAAAGTCTTTGTTTTTGTTACACGTGTAAACCATTAAGTAATAATTGTGTTAAAAATTTCTGAACTCAACACCTTATCTATTTTATAAACATATAACGCATATTTATTAAAATGGAGGATAGACTGAAAAAGAAGTTTTTCCGAATATTTTTTAATAAACTTTTGTACTTTTTGGAGAATGAGATCTGAGAGTGCTGGGAGCACTTAATGAAAAACTCTGTATAAATAAAATAATAATGAAAACAAACGTTCTGAAGAGTAATAAAAATTGTAAAAAGACGTAAACAAATTGATTTTATTGTTGTTTCCCGCCATTTTAATCCAAAGTGTGTGAGTGTATTATAAAACAAATATAACATCTGATCAAAAGAATCTGTTGAAGAGAGAGTTGGTTTTAATTGGAAACGTTACAAAATGTAAGACGAGTTATTTGGAAACGAATTTTAAATATTGACTTTCCTTTTATTCCTCTCCTCCGGAAAATCAAACACAACTGACACACAAAATGGAACCTTTCATTCAACCAACCCTCGTTTACCTTTTTCGCTTCAATAAATTCAGCCTCAATATTTGAGAGACACATCACATACAAACACACATTCACAAAATTTCTCTAAAATAGCTATTACCGCTACTCTAATAATATTATACAGATCTGAGAATATAATAACTATACATAATTGAAACACTAAATGTTAAAATTAGTTTATTATAATATCTGCCTAAAATTTAAAACTGACTAAGAAAAAAGACAAAATCTCTCAGAGATATTTAAGTGTTCCACGGCACTGAATATTTATACAAATATTCAGATAAAAATATTTTATATTCCTTACTTTTGCAAATTATTCGAAAGCTTATTTAGTTAATTTTGTGATTCATTTATGCCTAATTAAATTTATTTAGATTATTATCAATATACATATGTAAAAAGTCCAAAGGTAAAACAAAGGTTTAAATTTTATGTTAACTAGAGAGTGACTTTTTATGTTTTAAATCGTTTGAAGACGCTTTTTGGGACAGCAAAACATGATGCTTAAAACAATAATTTTTTTAATATAAAGTACAAGACACCTTCTGCCAGACTTTTACATTCCACTTTGATTTCCATTGGACAATAAATTCAAATAAACTATCGTAAAATACGTTAGAAATGCTACAAGCAGGATAATAAAATCCACACAAATGTTGAAATATCCTTAGGCAGTTTGTTGGCTTCATACTTGGATTACTTATAAGGGAGTATTGGCTGCAGATGATGTACTATGCCTTAATAAATATAATAACTATGAATTATTCATATTTATTCACAATGTTTTTTTCTTTTTTTATTCCCCCCTCTTTTTTAATAATTGTAATATTTCAAGTGGACGTGAAGACCGTATATAAATTGACAGTAGTTTTATTTTTACAATGTAAAACCATTAGTTGGTCTAACTCAAACTATTATATATAAGTTAATAAAAGAAATGGAAAATAACATTTCTATTCTTAATATAAATTTAAATTATACAGGTTATCAATTTATTATCTTCGCTAGCAACTTCAGTCATGACTGGTCAAAATTGGACCCATTACAATAAAATGATTTTGTAAAACAAAAATACAAAATTATTTTTCTTTCAGTTTTTTTAATTAATTTTACTAACCACCCACGCTTCAAAACTGACTGTAAGTGATACTATATATCTTTATTTTTGCAATGAACAATTTAGAGTAAAAATTAATAAGAGAAAACAATTTTCGGAAATAAAACAATATCCTTGAAAAAAAAAATAGGATAGTAAAGATTGTATTATTTAATTTTGAGTATATTATTTTCTTATTAGTTGGAGAATTAAAACTTTTACTTGGTAGTAACAGTTTTAAGATTTTTTTTTGGTGTTATTAATTTATTTTTATTATTTACTTCTTTTATTAAATATTTTTTCACCAGTTCATATCCTAATTTTTTATTGTTTTACGAGTAATTATATATTTTTAGGCGTATGGCTACATTATTTCATTTAAACACTAATACATATTCAGCGCTCAATTACGTAAAAATGGTAATTTTATGGATCTGGAGCAAAGAAGTTTGCAACCATTTAGCAGTTTTGAGTTATAGAAATCACATAGTCAGACGACACATAAGTTTGTTATGATCTCCAGCGTCTCTATATGTTGCAGCTACATTCTTATACAAATGTATTCATAACGTATTTAAGTTTCAAACGTTTCATGTATTTTTAATACATAATAATTGTGTATTGTTGATATTTTTCTGATACACTCAGTATAAAAAATACGCTTTAAATGATAGGATTTTTTACTTTCTGCGCACATAAGTAAACTACACTTCTCTTCACGATTATAAATAATTAATTTCACTTAGTGTTTTTGCTAAAAATTTTGTGTAAAATGTACAATACTAACTACCAAAAGACTTATCAACGTGTAAATATTCAACAAATAAAAAACCAAACTTGTTTTATTCAATTTATAAAATTGTATATGTAAACATTGTTTATACGTAAGGAAAAGAAGCAGCGTGAACGTGTACAATACTTTTATTGATGAACAAACTTTACATTGGAACATTACAATTAATACAGGTCTCTATTGAACTTTTTTTGAGCTTATTATGAAATGTATGAACTTACACAACAACGTTTTCAAGCCTAGCAATCATCATCAGGCATAAATTTAGAACATTATAAGACTGTTGAATTTGTTAAATGTTAATAATCAAAAATACGAGAACTCATAATATAACAACAAGTAAACAAATAAACAAAAGGAAATAACTAGTTGGGTCTAACATTGAACTTGCCGTACCGTAGTTGACACTTCAATTCGATCATTCTGTAATAAACTTAACTATAAAAATAGCTCAGATTAGAACTTTATAAATGACGGTAACGAATGAAAGGGGAACAATTTGATATAAGTACAAAAAACCTATCTACTCCTCACAGGATAGATTCTCGTTCTTTACTGCCCAGGATACATCGAAGTATGAGCTGCAAAACACATTTGTCATGTTATATTTTCTAAACAAGAATACCGTGTTATTTAAATGCAGTAGCGAGATTTTAATTAATTTTAAGAAGGTTTGTCGGCACTTTGAATATATGTATTGCAAAACACTAAATGTTATAATTATGCGTATTAAGAAAACACTATTAGTATTATTATTTCCATTATACTTAGATGGTTTGGTTGTATTAAATTGTATACAATTTGGTTTGAGTAAATACCACGATGGCGACCTTGGTAGGTGATACTTTAAATTTGCTATAAAAGTTTATTTTTCTTTCTAGAGTTTATTCAATAGGTCCTGATTGGAAAGCTCTAAAACTCACAACATTAGTTAGAACTTGTTTTGCCGTTCAATTTAATGTACACCAACTCTTCATCGACTTTCAGTTAGGGTTATTTAGTTATACACATTATTTTAAACATGAAAACTTACAATACAAATTACTCTACAATGTAGCATAATTTCTAATTCATGATTTGTTTCAAATAAGTTTACAATTTAACGTGTAAAAATGAGTTTATGTGCAATTTCCTGATGTTTTAGGATAGATATTTAATTACTTTGTATTGAGGTGTTACCTTGGAACAATCCTTACTTGTAGTTTACAGTATCTTATATAACGCTTTTCGACTATTTGTCACTGACAACCCGCGTCGTCCGTATATGTATGTTTTTTAATCGTGTTTTTAAATGTAAATTAATATGTGTTGTTAAGTGTTTCTATGTGTTTTTTTATATTTGAAAATGATTGACAAATAGTCGAAACGCGTCATTTAAGATAGTGTAAACTACAAGTAAGGATTGTTCGACGGTAACATCTCAATACAAGGTAATTAAATAGTAATTAATTATTAACAATCCAGTTGGGCTATATGCAATCATAATAAGATAGATATTTATTTTCACTTTGTAACTTTGTAAATATATAATTAACATGAAAGGTAATTGAATTGAAATTTCAAATATACTTAAAAGAAAACTTATGTTATATAAGTTATAAAATCAACGAATGTTGAAACGCTTAATAAACGTATTATTTGATTAAAATTTTGTTATTTTATCTCATCCCCAAGCTCAGTATTTATTTATATTTTACCTTCACACATGGTAGGGAGTAGAAAAAAGGATGACGACAAAATAGCGAGAAAATAGTAATATCTATATTTGCTGTTTTAAATACAACGATATATCATTCACGTATTTGCAGTTGTTACCAACTGTAAATAAAAAAATGTCCTTTCCAAATTTAGTGTTATAACATCTGAATGTAAGCCTACTCGAAATGGGGATAATTTAAATTGTTAATAATTCTGGAGTTATTCAGTAAATTATAAATTATACTAATTGTTTTTGAAAGTTACATATTATTTGTTATATAGAATTAACATTAACGGGTGACAATCTAACTGAAAGGCATAAGTAAATTATTGTACAGGGTGTTTCTGAACTCTCTTTACAAACTTCGGGGTATTCTTCATTGGGTTAAAAGGAACCAAAACATTAATACAACCAGAGATGTCTATCTGATTTTGTATTCCTTCTCTCCGTACGTATATACTCGTATATTTTAATAAACAAATTGTTTGAAAAAAATGGCTCTACAGAAATGAACTAAATTTGGGACAGTTGTTGATGTTGTTAGTTTCATTTAGTATGTTAAGTTTTATTATTCTGAACCAAGTAGTTTCAAAATGGCGTCCATTCAAACTTTTTAAATTTAAATAATCTAAAATTACCCAATTAACAAAAAATACAACTATTGTTTTTAGTTAATTGTATAATAAAGTTATAATTTGAATCGGTTGAATAACGAGATTTGGAATGTCTTTTTCTGCCTTGCATGGCGATGTTCTTGTCCTCTTCAGTATAAGGTAATGGAATGAATAAATGAAGTTAAGTTTAGGTATACATTTTAATTGGATTTTTATTCACATTTATTTATTTATATTAACGGTTTATTAACCGAACTTCTTGTAGTTGTACAGAAATATCTTTTATGAACGTACAAAAGTATGAGATTGATAGTAGGGATTCAACAAATCAGCTGTTTTTATTACAAATAATAGATCAGCTGACCAGTCTACTGTAAATGTATCAACAATGAAATTTTTATAACAAATCCATAGTTGCTTTTGTTTGTATTGAAAACTAAACGAGTATTAGAATTTCTAGTCAGATCGTGCATGGATATGTTCATGTTTTGCAAAGTGTTTCAGCAGATTGATGAGCAGCTGATCTATTATAAAAGTAACAGCTGATTTGTTGAATTCCTACTATCATTAAGTAACTATATTAATTTTCATACTTTTAAACTTTATCAAAAGACTTTTCAGTTAATAAAACGTTACCATAAACAGACACATGTGAATAAAATTAACTCCAATTAAACAGACTCCAATTAAAATTTATACCTAAAAAAAACAACTTCCTTTATACATTGCATTGTTGTTCCGTTAGCCTATTCTGAAGAGGAGAAGAAATTCCAAAAGTTGTTTATTTTCCACCCAATTTACTGGAAAAAGTTGTACTTATAATTTGTTTTGTTAAATGTCTAGTTTCAGATTTATTTCAATTGAAAAAGTTTGAATGCCCGCTATATTGAAACTAGTTGGGTTACAATTGTAAAACTTAACACATTAACTAAAACTATTAATAGCAACAAAGGTCTCAAATTAAGTTCAATTCTGTAGAGGCTTATAAATAAAAAGTAAAATATATAGGGACGGACAGATAAACAACAAAAGCAGATAGCCCCTGGTTTGTATTAAGTATTTGGTTTCTTTTTATTCAAGGACTAATACCTCGAAGTTTTAAGGAGAGTTCAAACACTCTGTATAAAGTTTAATTAGTATAATATCGTCATGCCCTAATTTGACTGAAATTAGTTTTCAGCGGGGATTATACTATTTGAGATAACGTTCAGGATATAATCAGTGTCTAAATACTATTAAAACGCTTCCAAGTAATTACAACGTCTTCGTTTATAAACGGTGAAAGTTAATTCGGGAAGGAATACATTTTAATTAAAGAAGGGAACTGATTAATTTTGTAAAATATTTCTTTATATAATTGATTGGTTCCCTAATTATTTAAGTTACACTTAAACTTTACCAGTAAAAGTATAATTACAACTGAGAGATATATGGGTATTAAATATCTACAAATCATTTTAAAATCGATAATTTGTAAAGAAATTCACCTTTATGAAAATAAATTGTGGCCATTTGTATTGTTACTCAATCGTGTTGTATTTCAGTTATTAAAAATGTTAGCGTTATATTTGTAAATACAAGGAATTGATATGCAAATACATGTGACATTATTTTTGAATGCTGTCCTTTATTACTGAATATTTTTTCATGTGAATGAATAACGAATAGTTACAATTAAAAATTTGTTCATTAAATATTATGAATATATTAATTTTATAAATAAATAATAAGTGTATTAGTTATTGAGTTTAAACAGGTATTATTTAATTGTTTGTGTACGCTAGTACGAATTCTATAGCTTACTACTACTGTAACCAAATGATTTTTATTCAACAGACAAGTGAGGATAAAACGGTTTAGGTTAGGTAATTAACTTGACGTTAGGTTGAACTATAATAATAAATTATCAAGACAGAAATCAAAATTATTTTTCCACAGAAAAATAGAGAAGCTACATGTATGTTGTATTATTACAAATTGAGTTTTGTTTATTTCTTTTTGCTTGATATTTTAACATTTACAAGTTATATATTTTACGCCGGGACATAAAGTATTTTGAAGAGTAATTTTTCAGCTTATTATTTTTTATACGAAAAAGTATTTAAAACATATTTGTAACAACAATATAAACATTTAAGTTGTTTCCATTTACAATGGTCTACAAATCAAATGATGCCACAACTATTTTAAATATCAATAGGTCAATTGAAAAATGTTCGTTCATACTACCAACTATTGTTATTACATTAGGAATCTAGATATCTCTGGAATCTGTTTACTGGTCATAAGAACAAGATTACTTTATAGAAAATCTTGTTACCATCGTATTTATAATCAGTTCAATCTACACATTAGGAAGTGGGAATATACTCAAAGTTATCTAAAATATCAAAGTGTAAGATCTAAATAAGTGGTTAAAGAAATGCTGTTTGTAATTGTTTTCCATTAGTACTTAACAATTCTATCTCATAATGTCTGTAAAAACAGCACAAAACACTCAATTAAATACAAAAAAAAACATTACACACAAAATTCTATCATAGTTTCATCAAAATTATCAATGAAATATATAAAAAGGCTCGTATTGCCGAAAATAAGGATGATATGATAAAGTGCCATCTTTGTTTAGAAACATTTTCATTCCTCAAAATTATTGAAGTCGAATACTGTACATTGTAGATAAATCTTAAATTTAAAAATCGAATGAAATAAAATAAAAATTGTTTACAATAAGTACTTTATTTGTCACGAAATGTCGTTCTACAAATAAAGTGTATTACGATAAATTGTGTTTTCTTTATTTGATTATTGACGTTTCCATTTCAAGTGAATAGAATATTAACTTAATGTTAGAAATGAGAGGAGTCTAAAGAAATAATAGTCTCTCATGAAGATGGATGATCTTTTAACTGTTTTATACGTTACTCTTTCTTTTGTTTCACTTATACCCAGCTAATTTAACAGTTAAATTATCATAATATTAAAAATATTTTGTAAACTTATTTAATAAAACTATTATTCAGAGTAAATTATAGAAATCCTAAATGTCTTATATGTATTTTTGTTTGACTTAGATATATTTTTAATAGTACAATTTTAAAAACACCATTATTTCCTAAACAGTCTTGTTTATAAAACTTATTTTATAGTAACACACTACGATGCCCTACTTATACAATCCTCCGCTATGTCTCTTTCTCGCTCTTCAACATAACATTATAATGCTTGTAAAAGATTACATTTTACAGAAAGAATATAACAGAAAATCATTTTACATTTTTAGAAGAAATAGGACAAACAATACAATATAATTAAAAATTAACATAATTTCCTTCGTACAAAATACTTATATAAAGATAATCAAAACTAAATATAAGAAATTTAAAAAAGGCAAATTTTGTTAAGTTCCTTTGTATTTACAACGATTTATTACAGTATTTATTTATGCGGACAAACTCATAAATAATTCGAGAACGAGTGTAGCAATCCACTTGGATCTATATTTTTACGCGTAGTCTTTGGTTAGATCCTTCTCTTTCATCTTTCGTTTCACTCCTCTTTTGACCAATTCTTGTACTTAGATCACCTTACGGTATTAGAGTATTCGAAGGTTATTGCAGGGGGTTGGGGGGGGGGGTTATTTAATCTTCTTTTTTTAAAATTTAGTTATACGGTGAGGAAAATAGCAAGGTTACCTTAAAAAAATAGAGGTAAAAACATTAATAACAAAATTTCATACCACTTAATTTGCCCAATAGTCTAAAACTTCCTCTTATATTAAACACGGTTTGAATATAAGACAGCACTCGCGGCTTCTAACAAAGATTTGTGTAAATTAACAAATATTCATCTCTGATTTAGGTGAACATTTTATATTCAGAAGAGGTGTGATCGAGTCTAGCCTATGAGTTTGGCCAACTACAACCATGTGGTCTAAAGTTGTACTTTTAGTCAACTTTAAACTGTTGGTTTGCTAAACATATCTGAACAAATATGAAAAAAATTCAATTTAACATTTATAAAACTTTTGGAAGTAGTATTTACTAATAATATGTTATATACTTCTTATATTTGTTATTATGTTTTATAAAAGACGTAATTAATGACATGATTTTTATATGCTTTTATAATTTTTGTGTGACTTTCATGGAAAGGACAAATGCTTTTACCTTTCTTGAAGGTACAAAAATTTACCAATTAGGGGAAAATATAGAGAGAGAGAGAGAGAGAGAGAGAGAGAGAGAGAGAGAGAGAGAGAGAGAGAGAGAGAGAGAGAGAGAGAGAGAGAGAGAGAGAGAGAGAGAGAGAGAGAGAGAGAGAGAGAGAGAGAGAGAGAGAGAGAGAGAGAGAGAGAGAGAGAGAGAGAGAGAGAGAGAGAGAGAGAGAGAGAGAGAGAGAGAGAGAGAGAGAGAGAGAGAGAGAGAGAGAGAGAGAGAGAGAGAGAGAGAGAGAGAGAGAGAGAGAGAGAGAGAGAGAGAGAGAGAGAGAGAGAGAGAGAGAGAGAGAGAAAAGGGAGAGAGAGAATATAAATACAATAATATGTGCAATATAAGATAATTATTTAGCAAAATCGATGTATAATCTAGCCAATGGATTGTGTAAGATAAACCTTTAATACTTTATGCATACCTATGATTGATCTTCAATGGAATAATATCCACAATAACAAAAATAAACTAGTTTCGATCCACGGATCATCATCAATATTTAAATATGTATATAACGTAAAATTATGAAATTATCACTTGGAACAGATAATAAAATAACGACAAATGAATTTAGCACAACAATTTGAATATCCGGACGAGGTAAAATATTAGCTAAACGAATTTTATTTGCATATTAATTATTTCATTCGAAAAACATTTTCACATGTTCTTTTTCATATTAATGTGTTTACCATTTATTCGTTGCCCATACATGAATGAATTGTCAATACTGTGTATTTTTTAGCTAGATATTGAAAAATGTGTTGTAATGAACAAATATATATATATATATATATATATATATATATATATATATATATATGAGTTGTCTATATGCTATGTTAATATATTACAGTTAATGTATTATAGTCTATTAAAATGGTATAAATTCATGAAATTATATTTTAATACTACTGGAATGTTTACATTTTTTACATTTTAAATAACGGTTGGACACTTCACATAATTTTAAATATAAAGTTGTTTATTATTATTAAAATTGCTTTCAATCTACATTACAATCATTACTTTAAAGCTTTGATATTTACTCTTGGTTTGAAACTACTTTAACTTTCACTACCCCCTCCCCCCTTCTACGTGACAATCCCATTTACATAATTTATGGCTACCACACCAGCACTGCAGATGTACCACACTGACACTTCACATTCCTGTCAAGAAGTGACAGCCTGAATGTTATATTCCACTTGTATTATTTGATGTGTGTTCTAGAAAGACCAATAAACATAGTTAATTCAGTTATTTACAAGAAATTCCATCAGTTTATGAAATATTTTTTAATACAGTTAAGATAACCTCTTTTGCCAATCGTGTACCAATCACAAGGTTGTGTTTCCGCACCTAGAACATTCAACATAAGTTTTTATGAGAAATGTTTAATTGTTTCAAAAATTCTAATTTAAGTTATTGTTGGGCTGAAATAACTACAACCTGAAAAAAACGTTAGGCTAAACCTAATGTTTTTGTGTGGATGGCAAATGGACAGGAATCGATAAAACTAAACATAAGAAGAAACATTTTGTTTAGTATAAGCCACGATTTGTAATTGTACAAACAGTAAAACTGAAATACAATTATATTTAACCTTAACTAAAAATATGCTAATCACCATTATAAACACATATTAATGCCGTCAAAATACAAATCTAAATTATTACAACTTAATAATTATAATGAATACAAGTCTTCCGATTATAATCTTAATTAAATAAGTTACATTTATGGTTTTTATTGGTTTTCACTAATAGATCAAGAATAAACCTTAAATTTAGTGTAATGAAGTTGTTACACCTTGTAGTTATGTAGTTACATGAGTAACGTCTGTTTCTCGAAGTTAACTCATTTTAAAGTTATTGTAACACTATGTATTAAGAAAAATAAATGTTTAATATGTTACTCTATAACAACCAATAGCAATGAAGTTAAAGGTTAAACTGAAATTTATACACAAATTTATGCTCTTAATGGTTTTAGTTTCAAGTGTGACTTAGAGTTTTGTTGAAAGAATAATGTTTAGTAACTTATTTCGCTTTAAAAGTTTTGCTTTGAAGTACTAGAAACACGGAATAGAGTAAATCGTAAAATTTAATTAGTGGCCTAATATTGTAAGATTGGACAAGTTGTTTAAATAGATAGTTAAGGCACTTATGGTAGGAAATTTGTGATGGTTTCCATAGAACGATAAGTAACTCCTCGATAGTAAGAAATAACATTTTCTTGCAATTTTGATATAAATAAATAATAGAAAGTTAAAAAAAAAAAATTAATATGTGTTCACATTTAAAATATTAAAAAGATTAATTTTATAATTAATTGTTATTAACCATACTTTATCTGGTTTTATATTGCACAAGTAAATGAAAATTCAAAGACAATATTATACAGCAAAAGTAAAATTTGTTTTGATTGAAATAATAGCGTTATAAATTCCAAATATTGTTAGTTTTAAATGTAAATAATTTATAATGTTACAGTTATAAAACCTAGTAAAAGAACTTTTTATATTGTGGTTAAATTAAAGTTAATAAAAGAAAAAGAAACGTATGCTAATAGCTTTGGTAATAAAATAGTTCTGATAGTTTAAAATTTCCTAATGAAATACAAGATACATAAATAGGTTGTCTGTGAAATACGCTACTTAACGCCCTAAATGGTATTTCAGTTCACTTTGATGTTTGCTCACAGGAAGAATTAAATTTCCTTTCATTTATGACTGACAAGGACGATTGTTAAATCTGTATGGAACATACTTCTTCACACATAACTTTTAAAGTTTTGCGTTATACTCTCAGATATATGATATGACGCATATAAAAAAACACATAATATTATATGTAAAAAAAACCTAATTAGATCGCTATTCTTTAAAAATTATATAATAACCTGAATTATTTGTATTTATTATCTTTTTCTGAAAGGAATATCTATTTGAAAGACCAAATAGATATTCTATTAATAATAATAATTATATTTAATGATAATTTCTATTTAATAAGAAATTTACTTATTAAATAACACTGTTTTATTTCTATTATATTGAAACGTAAATTGGACATTTTACCTTTTTAAACAACTTCCTAGGTATATTTTATTAAATTAAAACCTATTAGTTAATAACTATTATTATTTGAGTTATATAGACCTAATTTAACGTTACCCATTATAGCCTAATTACTCTAGGTGTATTGTGTTCTCTAGATGGATTACATCTCAATGATTATTGTATTCCTCAGAGAGCCTACAACTCAACGATTATATATATCTGCTGAACAACACTTTCTGAATCCTTCTCCAAGACATTTGTCTTGATTTAGTGCAGTTTATAAGTTTATTTTATAAAATCATGTTTCCGTTTATTAAAATAATTTCCCCATAACTACTTTGACATATGATCCAAGTATTTTCATCTGGTAATAGATATAAAAAAGTGGCTTTTAAGGAAATTGTTTTGATTTATACATATAGGGACAAAATATGTACTTAAGATTATCAATTTACTTATGATTCATTTGATTACACATAGTGTTAACGTACAATATTGGTACGAGAATGTCCAATAGTGTGATATTATTTCAACGTTTAAAATCAAAACTTTCCAACGGAGTAGCCTAACAGAAAATTACAGATGAGACTATCAGTTTGTTAAAACTATGTATATGTGAGTTGGTATACTCTTTAAAAATTCTTTATAAAAATAGAGGATTAAATGGGTTTTCAAATTTATAAAAATTGATCTAAATAAGTAGGACAAAATCTAATTTTCCTACATCTTTGACTTAGTAAAAATAATTTAATTAAGAAATAGTTTCTAGTAAAATATTATTGACCAAAGAAAAGATTCTCAATGGTGTCTTAGGAAACTTATATTTGATTTTATAACATAAACCGATTATAGTATCTTATTTTTTGTTCAACTGTATGTTTAATTATAGATTTCTTTAAAATTTTAATTTTAATTTTTGTATAATATTTACTAATAAAATTTGAATAATGAATGGATAATGTGTAAATAATTATAATGCAATATTGTTGATAATATTAAGTTTTGAATTTGTTTGGTTTATTTAAGTACCCAGAACACATAAAACGATCGCTTGTTTCAATTCATTAAGCGAATGTTTTCAAAGATATTCTGAATGTCTATATAAATCAATCTGCTGTAACATCAGAAATAACAGATAACGAGGTTATAGAGTAAGTGTTAAAATTATATTTTTAATTGTGATTAATTAGAATTTCTATAAATTGAGATGAGGACCCATTATAATACGAAGGGGATTGTACACGTAATAGCTTGGGTAATCTGTGACTGTACCAAACTGTAACGATTTCACCTTCATTAACCAATCGTCCTGAGAGAGAAGAATATCATTTTTCACAACCCATTACATCACAACATGAATGGAAACTGTTGCTAAGTTGTAATCTGTTAATTTCCAATCTTGTTGCCTAATATTGTACAGTGAGCATTGAAATATTTATAATACATTTTAAACTTCACTTTCGTTAACAATTCTCTTTTGTTTAATTTTTACTATATTATTAGAAAACAACATTCGATAATACAATGTTTAATGTATGTTAAGATAAATAATAACCCACATGTAAAATTTCACAAATCAACATATATTGTAAGAGATTTTTCGTAATTAAGTATCTTCAGACAACTATGAACTAAAATCTACCTTAATATGGAATTTAACCAAGTATTGACTGTGTTCATACTTATTATGTTTAATGTATGTCTTAAACAAAATTAAGAACATTTAGGTAGTTTGAGATATATTTCCCTGAATTATAAATTAATAAAACATTTATAATACTACAAACGTTATTCTACAAATGTAAATATATATATATATATATTTTAAAACTTATCTAATATCTAATAGCTGACAAATGCATAATAGATTGAGCAGAATATTTGATGTTAATAATGTTAAAATTTACAATAAGTAAATGACAGAAATGTTAAAAAACCGTCAAAATAAAGACAGAATTAATAATTAAACTGCACCAGTTACAAGCTAATAACATTTAGAACTTTGTATGTTGTAAATTACTATAATGCAATTTATTGGATGACGTTTTACATTTTATAATTGGTTTTCTTGAAGTACGTCTCAAATAATTTCGTACATTCAAGAATAAAACAAAGTTTCTAATGTAATCAAAATATTTTAAATTATAGGGATAAAGAGAATTTATAAATTATATATATTTTTTACTTTTTATTTATTTTATAATAATTACAACCAGTATTGGCTTATAAATTTATAACTTATCTGAAATTTAAATTGATCAATGATATTTTGGTAAATTATTTTTGCATTTTACCATGGATAGATGGAGTGGTATCATATTACTTGCTGTAAGATTCCAACAAATATTGGTGGTCACCAAACAATATTATTTTAAATAGCTCAAATCGGTGCAGTTTAACAAATCCTAAAATTTACAACTTATTTAATGCTTGTAATTTAGTTGAGTCTTGTTGTCCTGGCAATACTTTTCTTGGGTGAAAGATTGTCACTACCTTAATTTCCATTCTACCCTCTGCCGTCTTAATACATCAAGTACAGAATGCTAATGGGACTAGACAGTTGTTATTCATACCACGCAATTGAGGTTCATGACAGCGCAGTGTAAAGTCCCAAACTCAAATGAACTTCTAAAATTTATTTTATTTTTTTCAGAGAATTTGTTTTGAAATTAAACATATTATAAGTTCTAAGAATTCATTTTTACTGAAAAATGGAAGTTGCATTAAAACGAACGACTTATACCTGCAGTAAATATAATTTAATCTTAATGTAATATTTTAAATAGAAACACAACACACCCATTATTTGAACCAAAATCAAATATTGTAGTGTTAATTATTTCCCACCACCAACATATGATTTCGTTTAATACAACATAGGTTATATATGTGAGTTTTAATATATATAATTAAAATGAATTTAAATGTTTATTTTAATTTTTAATTTAAATAATTTAAAATATTTTTAAATAATAATTTTAATATTTTTTGTTTACTGATAACTCACGATAGGTGGCGAACAGTAAGTTTTGTTTGAGTCCTTACAATCTATACTTAAGCAAAATTTTATTAAAATCATTAGAGCCGAGTTTGTTAAAATCTTTATTATATATTTTTATGTTATATCAGCAACAATCAAGTATTCGGTTATAAAAAACGTGGAAAATACGAATTAATAACGAAATTCAAAAAATGTCCCGAGATATATTTAATATGTGTACACATACCAAATTTGTTTAAAATCTGTCCACGCGTGGGCTAATGAGTTACTACACATGTAATACACGACAGATGCTAGACAGACAGACATGATTAAAACAAGCTTTTTCCATTCAAATGGACAGTTTTTCTAGCTGGGTTCCGTCAGGATTGCTAAACCCATACTCAGTGAGCTATATAGTGAGCTCCTAAGGGATGAAAATTGAGTTATTGTTCTTAATTCTTCATTTGAAGTTAAATAAAAAAAAAAGTTAAGAAAATAAAGAAAGAAGGAATTTCGAATACGAAATTATTGTAAATTATATTGTATTTCCACAACACATTATATATATTATATTTACCAGGACATATACATGTCAGTTTGCAACATGTGAAATGGTGTCATGTACAAAACGATGATATCTGTGACACTATTTGCATACATGACAGCAGGTATGGTATAAATAGTTCATCAAATAATCTGTTAATATCTGATGTAATTCACTTCTGTGGTAGCTTTGTTTACGTTATTAAATTAGTTCTACAAACACGTTTTATTGTCAGTGTAAATTTTATATCTCCGCATTTGATGTTTTTATTTTTGTGTTTTTGTATTTAATATCATAACTTTATACATTATAGTGGTTAGTTGTGTATTTACAAGCTTGACAATTTTACTTTCAGTGATATATTCATCTGTTAGATAGTTTACTATGCTTAATCTCAGGTTCATGTTAAAATATGATATTTTCAAAAATATAAAATTATAAAATATCTGTAATTCAAAATATGATATAAGCTAAACGTTAAAGAAAAACACGTTTATATTTGAATGAACATATGAACATATATATTTGAACGAAAATACGATAATTTTGTAAGCTCAGACATTTTAGTCTATTTTTATGTTTTATTAAATTAAATATATTTAAAATTATACTTGTTTACTTAGTCCTAAAGTTGATTCGTATTTGTTACATTCTTGTTTCATGTTGATTAGACAGAAAGCCAAGTTTAGTTAACTTAGATTCAAGAATGAGTGAATATCTAACTCTCCCGTAACTTTTGTTTTCTTCGACTAACTAAAAAAGTTACTTGAACTGTATAAACTTAGAAGTTGTTTTTCTAGCAATAATTAGACCTGTATTCATTTATAAAGAACATTGTTCCCAGTTTCAATTCTATTATATATTTGAATTATCTAAACCAATGGTAGCACTTGAATGATAATCGCCCTAATTTATCTGCCCGTTGTAATCTGTTCCACTGTTGTCATGGTTTCAGTGATGCCATCTCGCCATTACAATAATTGCTGTTATGTACAAAGTTCTATTTTTAGAAGTGTTTAATTAATAGAGATATATCCAATGTAAATTCTAACGTGTAATTTATTCAGCTTTTATTTTACACTAATGTTATGATTAGGAAAGCTGTGCAAGAGGTATTTCGTAAACAACAATACTGAATTGGATAATCCGACGTATTGTGTTCCCTCCCAATAGACACTGGCTTTACATTATTGAGGTAACAATAATTTCAATGATCTGGAATTTTTAAGAGGGGTTTAAAATAATAACTAATCTATAGATTTAATCAAAAATCGAATTTAAGAACAATTATGTAGGCTCAATTTTTAGGAGAAATTCCATATTTTTATTATAGTGATTGTGAAGGTAAATTTTTTTACCACAAAAAGTTGATTAATGCAGATTTAGACTGCAAGAGTTAAATAAACAAATTAATCTTGTAGTTTAAAACTAGATTTACAAAAATAACTTAGTACTAACTTGACAAAAAATAAAACTAGACAAAACTCTATTGTCTCACTGTAAAATAAGTACATTTGTACGAACACTATTTTAAAAGATAACGTGATAAAAAATATTATTATTTCATTAAAAAAAATATATAACAAGATGAATTGAAAGAGGTATTTTATTTAATAAAAGAGTAATGATTTTAAAAAACGAAATTCGTTTTACATCGTATATAATTAAACATTTCACACGAATTGAAGTATTTCAGTCTCTATTTTTGAAATTTGGGATAAATGTAAAATGTTAGCTTTTATGAAAGTTTAACAAACGTAGTTAGGTTGTCATTTATAGTTACTATGCGTGCCTAAATTATTTGTGTGTATAAGTGTTTTACTGTGAAATATATTGATAAGTAAACATCTCCAGGTAATTATAATAAAGCTGAGAATATTGTAAAACACAAATATACAAAAAGTAACTTTTTGGCGGAGAAAATGACAACATTTGTATAGATCTGTTTAGTTTAAAATCCAGTAATATGATACATAATAATAAAAAAACTTTTCTCCAGCCATAAGTTGTTTATTAATTAAACACCACACAGACAGTCCAAGTTGATTACTCCATCATGAGAAGAATTAAACTTTTGTTTTAGAAAAATCGAATACTTCTATTCGAATCGCTGAAAATACACACCAAAATGAATAATCTTTCTTTCATCACTAATTATAAAAACTATGAAGTGAGTAAAATGTTTTATAAAACTTGTACATATCTTAAGAACAACAGAATATAATTATCTCATTATGTTAATTAATCTTGTCTCCAGAGTAGGATCTGAAACAAAAATGTTCATTTTATATTTTTTAAATTTCATAAGGAGAGTTTTTTAATAATTTTTAAGATTTGTTTTTATTTAAAAAACGTAAGCAATCCTTGATATTAGCTGCTATTTTTTCTTAATCAAGGTTTTCAAATTGATTTACTGATATATGTAGAAAAGGAATTATTGCAAAGGATCGCTGCAAAATTTACACCATTTAATTCATAAATAGTTTTCAATTCAGTATTTAAATAGTGGAAACTATAATTACTAGAGTATCACAAAGTTTTAAATTTTAATTTGAGAAAGGAAAAAAATTAAGCCGAGGGTATAAGAGGTGATACACAATTTAATTAAAAATTGTAGTTTATTTAATACCATATTTCATTCTCATGGATAGGGCCTAATGAAAAATTAGTTGCTGAAAACAAAATTTCATGGGTTTGCTTTCACTTTCTGGCCAACAATAATAAAACTTACAATAATTATGAAAAAAGTTCAACAGATATATTTTACTTGTGGATGTATAATGAATATATTTGATTTGATTAAATTTTTCACAGTAATAAACTATATGAAAATTTTACATTTCAAAATTTATATCTTGGAAATATAAACTGATTTTTTAGAAAATCATTCAACACCACTTTTAGCAATTGTTCACTGTGCTTTTATCATATTTTTCAACTTTATATTGGAGTGATGTAACTAGTTTCCCTTATGCTACCAATGTAACAAAAAATACTGACGTCCGTGTAATAAAAAAAGTGTGGTTATTGTGTTTTTCGTATTATTTCATACATATTCAGTATTTCGTTATGTAAATATTTTTAGTTTATTGTCCTGAGAGATGAAAATTTCTGCCACACAGTGGTATTGATTTATGCTAATCAGGCAGACTGTTGACAGCTATGTTGTAAAAAAGCGCATATGTGCAGATATATTTATTTTGGTTGAAGAATAAGTTAGTACAACATAAACAAATAATGCAACTGCAAAAGTGGAGGTGTTTTCAAAATTAATTGTCTTTCTCAGAACGTTCATTATAAACTGTATTCTGTTTAACATCTATTTATAAATATTTAAAAAGAATACAAATGAAAAGTTTGTACAATTTTTTTCATAAAGGTGATAATTAATGTAGGCCTAACTAAACTTTTGTGACTTTGTGATGCGTAAAAATGAAGAAAATCTGAAAATTATTTCTCGTTTGAAGTTTTTAGATTGATTTACATTCATTAGACATTGACAAGCTAGTCAGAACATCTTCAAGTAAGAAATCAGATTAATTTTTTTATGATAATAAATTGTATTATTATTAAATTAATTGTAGTCTCTTTTTAATCTTTTCTATCGGGTTTCTCTTTACCAACTCTTTGTTCTCATCCTAATTATAATAGAGTATTTAAGAGTTATGGGAGTTTATGCCAATTTCTCTTTTTTTCGATGACAACCGAAGGTTATTTTGCCTTTATACATCAGGAAACAAATCTAAAAGCGATTTATCCTTTAGACTAAGGTATCCCTCAAATTCTAATACTGTTCTTCCACCCCCTTCTTTTATGATAACGAAAAACCTAATAAAATTGTAAAAAAAAAACGGTTTTTTTTTTATCATAATATTAAATTTCTATCCCGTAAAAGTTCAAAATAAATTTCATTTACAATTTTACTAATTTAAAAACATAGTTTATATTATTACAAGTTTAAGAACCATAAAGTTGGGCATATAAATAAGCCAAAAGTTAAGCCAATTTAATCCTTGGCCTAAGGATCAGCATAATTACAACATAATAAGCCTTCTCTCCATTGTTGAGAAGTTGTGAATAGAATATCAGTTATTGATTGACATTGAAGAGATTTATCAGTATAAAGCTTTATTGTGGACACTAAGTATTACTTTAAATATGATGTCAACCAAAAAACTAATAAAAACAAACAAAGTACGATGTAGCATGATTGGATATAAACAACTTGATTTGTTTTACATTTCATATAACATACCAATTTACATTGAAATAATAACTTATTTAATATCACAAACAATAATTAAATATCTAGGTTTAAATCTTTGGTAGTTAAACAGACACGAGACGCGTACTATTGCTTTAGCAGTGTAAAATAATAAGCCACGGCCCCCTTGAGTTTGTATAAATATATAGACTTTTTATATTAATAAGTACCAGGACATAATTGTAAATAATGAACTAGGACCTATACAAAAAATCTATTTTAATGTAAAATGTAATGTATAATGTTAAATGTAGGGTTAGTTCATTATCTTGTATTAGCTATATGTTAAATCTTAAGTAGTTTAATTGACACGTGGCGCGTACTATCGCCTTGGCAGTGTAAAATAATAAGCCACGCCCCCTTCAGTTTGTATAAATATGGGGTTCGGCGCAACGTGAGATTCAGTTATAGTTTGATTGGTGTAGCTCGTGTAGCACTGAAGAGGACGACCTTGTTGTTGAAATGCGTCCGAAACGTAGGCGTATTTTTTTGGTGAGAATTGTGTTCTGTGTGTTTGTTATACTGTATAATTTTTCTCATAAGTCAAGCTCAACAATTAATATATATCACTATCACAGTTAAAATAGAACTTCCATAACTCTGAACTAATTATAATAATTACTAAATTTACGTAACAAGTGGACAAGTTGTATAAACGGTATTTTGACTGTAACGTTAACATTGAGTTAATCATAAATTTAAGTTTTCTAAATGAAGAAATGCAAATCAGTAGCATAAAATACAATTTACTATTGACGTTTAAAAACTTCCAAAGTCCGGAATATCAACAGAAATCTAATAGTTTTTTTAAAATATTTATCTTCATTAAGATAAAATGTTATAATTTACAAATAAAGAAATGTTATTTAGCATCCGTTATCAATGTGCCTGTAACTGCCATTGCAAGTATGGCTTTGCGCCAAATCATAGTTTTCTTGAAACCAGATTGTTTACGATGGAACATAATTTCATTAGGGACATCCGTAGCTGTAACTGACTGAGGATTTACAGCAAAGAAATAATATTTGTGTCTATAGTTTATTTTAAATTACCGTCAAAACTTGTTTGATTTTCAACCATCGTATGATTTACTGATGTATCTCGCAATTTAATTTTGAAACGACAAGTTTTGCTCGTGTGACTTTTAAAATTTGAATAATTTTACTATCGATTTTCTAAATAACTCAAAATTTATACAAAATTACTTCTCGTAGTTTATGCCTTTATATTTGCATTTTTGTTAAACGTTTATAGAACCCACTAACTTTCTCACACCATCAACAAAACCAAAAATAATATTCTTTGCAAATTTTCTAAAAATACGAGTGCATTACTAAACGTAGTAGATGTGTATATTTTTTAATGATTCCACTCGCTTCGCGTCAGTATCTTGGCCTTTGAAGATGTACATGAATGAAGGAATCTCCACTCATTACGCTCTTATCGGTTACTAGGCTCTCCCGTATTGTAATTGTATGAATAATAGTTTTTTGGAGAGTTTATAATTCAAAATTACATTTTTGACTATAACTTCTCTATTTGTCATTGTAGAGATGTGGAGTTGGTGGCGTTACATGCAGAATTAAAAATCTGCAAATTTTTATCTAATTTAGTGTGTTGTAAGTTCTAAACAAACAAGATATGAAAAAACAATGTTTAAAATGGCCACCGTTTTGACATTATCAATTCTATTTTTTCTGAATTACTTCTTGAAATTTATTGAACAAATTATTCAAGATAGAGTAAATCGTTTGAAGAAGATACCTGTTTTAAATAAATTATTCCTCAATATCATCATAGAATGCACTAATTAGTGTATAATATGAAGGGCTGTATTTGATGGTACCGTCACCGGGGGGGGGGGGTAGTGCAACTCATAGTAAAGGCTTCAGAGCAACATGAAGAGAAGGGATCTAATGACAATGGACACCTACTGGGCAGTGGGTTCGTCAACCCCTACGGTTTAATAAAGTCAGTATGTCAATAAATATACAAATGTAAAACAAAACACTATTGCACTTGTGGTAGCCGATTTATGGGCGGAACTGGATGTAAAATTCGATTTGCTAAAAGAAAATTCTATCAATCACTTTATTGCCAGTAGTATTCATGAGATATTTACTAAAAAAACTATTTACAAAATACTTTTAAATCATAAAATAATCAACATTAGCTAGCACAGTGCAGAGATTTCCATTTTGCGCCAACGTAGTTTTTGTAAACTTTTCTTTACAAAACAACCCGTATAGTATTAATTGTTACTCATTATAACAGATTGAATTCAATTAAATGTTTTCCTTTCTCGTGTAACAATAAATAAACCTATTTTTTCATACTGTCTACGGTGCTACCACTGGTAAATTAATTTAATTCCGTTGAGAATGTTTATTGGGTGGATTCACTAAATTATTGCAGTCTCTAACATATAATCGTCGTTTACTGTATATTTCATAAAAGACATTAACTTATATAAATGTATATGGAGGTACAAATTTGCATACAGTACTTAAATATGTTGAATACTGTTGAATTTTAAATGAATATGTGTACAGTTTGTTATTTACAATTCTGGTTGTTGTTAATTTTAATATGCACTATTATAAATTGCACTTTTGTGACAAACAAGTGTGTTAGATTAGACAAAAACCGTGTAACGACTATGATATCAAATATATTGTGCGTTTGAAAAACATCACTTGCTGATTTTATGATGTTAGTTAAATGATTATCAAGTGATTATTAACCACCAAAATATGCTATCTGCTTTTAAGAAAAAGAGTTATGCAAATCATGGAGAATTTTTGTATTATATGTGACTTATTTCTAACTTGAACTCATAGTCTGTGTGTAGGCAAAGTGAGTAAGGTAATTGAATGTTAATATTTAATTGTTCTTATAACATATAATTCTGAAAGAAGGTTAGCTACTAGTAAGTTATGTTTGATTGCAGTAACTTCATATCGCATTTTAAAAGCCTCTCATGACCTAACCAATATTTTATCATTGTTTTAACTTATATTTTGATGTACTTTAACCTAGGTTTTGCTATACGTTTCAAGGTCATTACAACGATAGTAGTTACATTCAGTTTCATTATTTATTATTATTTAACGCCAATAACTTTACACTTGTGGTTCCGTTAGTTATATTACATTAAAACAATTGATTGTTGTATGTAAAAACTGTTTGGTACCTTATTAACAGCTGTTAGTTATTGTTACATCCACAGGTACTTTGCATGCATCGTCACATAAGCATGTTTGATCCGATGGTAAAATCAAATTACAAAGTAATTAATAAAGTAAACTAAGCACAAGGCAAGAAATGTATATAGATATAATAAAGTTTAATTACCTTGTTTTCGTCACAACAATCCTATGGAAATCCACGTCGTATTATCAGTTTCGACAGTAAACCGTCATCGTCAGGTCAACGATATCAAACATTAGCTGGTCGTACCTTCATGGGTGGCGTCATCTTTTTAAACTTGTTGCCCGTTCAAAAACTTAAAAACATGTAATTCAGACACATTGCATATCACCATTTTCGAGAATCAACACTTTATACTTTTAATAAAGAATACACGAACACACACTAAAAAAAACATTGAATAATAAATTAGTAACAGCGCGAAATATTTGAAGCTCGTTCATCACTGTAGCTCGCTGATAACAGAGATATTTTAAGACTGTTTACTTTTGACCAACAATGATTCTCTCGTCGATTATTTATAATTCTGTAAAACTGTCAAATAAACATGTAGTTTATTCTTTGCTTGTTCTTATGAATAAAAGCTATAATGTCAAAATTCGACAAGATGAATTACCAGTGATAATTTCTTGTGCCGCTCTGAGAAGTGGCTCCGTTCCCTAGAAGAAATATATTTTAGGGTAGTTAGAATGCGTGAATTTGTTTTGAACCCCAATAAATTACTGAAAATCAATATTTGTTTAACTTTTCGGAATAATTTGTTAAGATAAAAGGTGTAGAGAATTGAGAATCTTTAAGTAAGGACCAATATATTCCCTATTTTCTTGTAGGAATTTAACTAAAAAATTGAAACTACATTTAAACTTTAACAAAACTTCTTTGGTAAATATTTATGAATTATTTTAATTTATGGTAAAATTGAGGGAAAAATTACTAAAATAAACAGTAATATTATAAATATTTGTTGTGAACTGCATTAATATCCTAAACTGTAAGAAATTTCTGACAAATCACAAATAATACTTTATAAAAGAAACGTAACGTGAATTAATTAATTACATATATTTAATTTATTTATTGTTGTACATAACCTATTTCAGTAAATAAATAACTATAAAACATCTTAAATCCATGAAAATGTAACTCCGATTTCAAAGTAAACTTTGTATTGTTACAAAGCATGTTTCGAAATAAAACACTTTAAAGAGAGTTTCATTTCCCTTGTTATGCAAGACCCAGTAAAGACAAGAGAAATCACTTCAGAGTGTAACTTAGAAAGTTCCTGTTTGTTATATATTTATTTAAAAAAAAGTCTTCTTAGCAATTTAAAAAATAATAACGTGGGTTTTAGGTTATATGTATTGTAGTTACATATTGCTACTGGACATTTAACTATGTACATAAAAATAAGAAATCTGAGTTAGTAATGTATTAGTAACTTAACTTTATATATATATATATATATATATATATATATATATATATATATATATATATATATATATAGTGTTTAATTTATTAAAATATTTCCATTGAGTTTTATTGTCGTGTATTAAATTATACTTAAAACTGTTTTAATTCAAACCCTATTTCAACTAAAGTAATAACTTAAATTCTTATTTATTGCTTATTGCTTACGTCTTAGGGTCATTTAACTAACTCATTAAATAAATTTAAAGGAATTTAAAATGAAGGGTTTTTACCACCGTTTAAAACTGCTTAAATAGTACGAAGCCAGTGATGATTGTTTAAAAATGTAGTCTTCGATGTTTTATATTTGTATGTGTCATTATATTTGTAAATTGTACCCAATATTTATAAACTAACCGCTTATAGTGAAAAAATAATTTATTATTTATACATAAACAATACCTATACCATTAAAATTTTGCAAAAATCAGCGAACCATGTAGGTAATTATTTACGAAAATGTTGAATGTAACTGAATATAAATATAACTATTAACCCTTTTCTCTTAGAAATAAGCTTTGTATGTATAAAAATAAAATAAGCGCCAAATAAAATTATAATTACAGCAGTAAGTATACTGTACAGTGTTGCTAAATTTTGTGGGTTGTAAAAGTTTTAAAATCCTTGTTTCTATAATAACTTTAAGTAAATACAGTCCTCATATTTCAGTATATTCAGAACTGGCTTAAAAGCTTTATCTATGTAAGTATCCTTGTTAAAATGTTGATATTTTAGTTTGAAAACATTTAATTATGTTTCAATAATGGGAATTACAGTAGTTTAAAAATAATGTAATATTATATATTGATATATTTTAATTTTAATTTGGTTATTCGCGTCAGTATATAATTAGCTAATTCATGTGTTGTATAAGCTTATTTTGTTTTATTTACTTGAATAATAATATAAATAGGATGATTGAGCTTTAAATACAATTAAACATTTTTTACAATATTATAGTTTTTAGGGTTTAAATAATCGTTTACAAATGTCAAGTGGTTATGAGCACTGAACTAACTGTTTCAAAGTCTAAACTTTTCACTCGAAACACTAACAATGTATTTGGCATTCTTTTATCGGCTATATATTTAGTTTAAAATACTATATATAGTCAGATTAGGATCGGTAATTTATAAAAGGAATATGACAACCTTTCAAAGCAATAATATCTGTTCATAAGTATAAAATTATTTTTGATTCTCAAAATTGAATTTCCCCATCCAGTTCAATTAAAAGTTTTACATATAAAAAGTTCATTATTTTTAGTTATAATGTAAAAGAAAAGTTTTAAATGTTTCACATTAATTTTACTTTCATATTAAAAATTTAATTCTCTTAGATATGATGTAAAACGAAAGTTTGGAACGTTATGTCATTCTTTTTTCAATTAAAAGTTTATTCCTTTTAGCTGTAATGTAAAGGATGTAGGACTTTTTTATATACTACCTTTTATTTTGTATGAATTTCGGATGTTGGGGTTCTGAAATTAGATTTTCCGAATCACCACAGCTTGGCTGTGATAGGATTTATCTGACTCAGTGTTTTAAATACGTCCATAATCCATTTATTATTAATATTATTTTGTTAAAACAAATTATAATTTTGTTTTAGTTTAGATATATTTCAAGACTTCTCGCTAAATTTTATTACCTTAAACATCGATACTTATTTATCTTACTAGAAATTACTTAAATTAATTGAATTCATTATTATTAAAAATATTCAACCTATGCAGTAGAGAGAACTGTGTCACGTCTATGCAGCACACTCAACTTTTAATTATGCAAAGAATTTTCTTTAAAGACTTTTGCTACAATCTAATATACAATTTCTTACTTACTCCAACATAATTAAATATTTTCAAATTTCTTATATCTTTGCAGTTTCAATTACTATATGACATTGTACATAGATTTGACATACTTTAGATTTTTCTAGCTCCTTTAAAATAAAATTGCTTGAAAGTTATCGTAAGATACTAATTTAAGCTTACTTATACCGAAGGAGTTTCAAATTTTTTAAACTTAGCGTTGTTAAAAATAGTTGACTTAAATCTTATTTCAGTTATGGTGAGTCTAATTTGTTGTATGGACTATAATTTGATTTTAAGTTTATTTTATTATTAATATTGATTAAATCATTTTGTTATGAGATCTCTCTTACAATCATGTTTTAAATGACTGACTACTCACATAGCTGGTTGTATATTGTTAGTAGCAATTTCAAGATCCACTTTACACAACTTTCACATTTCTATATCGATAATTGTGATTGATTTACCTTCTGAACTTTCACTTAACACTTAACGCTTTTCATAAAGCTTTTGTACGTCTTATCTTGCCTTTGAAATACAATTATTATTTTTTACCACGTTTTTATTTGTTTGGTTTCCGTCATATCTGTCAGTCTGTCCAGGTGGAATTTTGCAATCGATTTTTAACTAACTTCCAGATAAGCTAGAGATCTGAAATTTTGAACATAGGTCAGAATTGGAAGACCACAATATTCAGTTGGTTTCTTGTCTCTACGTTTGTTTAAACAATAGTTATTTAAACTAATAAAAATTGGCCAATATAGATTGTTTTAACCACGTTACCGCTTAACCGCTAAACCGCCAAACCGCGTTTCCGCTAAACCGCCAAACCGCGTTACCGCTAAACCGCATTACCGCTAAATCGTGTTATAGTTTAAACGCGTTATCACTTTTGAATGGTAACCCGAATATTGAAGTAGGATTAGACAATTTTTTCATGGCTTGTGAGAGTTATTGGATTAATAATAAATCAAATAAAAAAATTAACATACCACGTTTTTAAAACGAACTGAAAAGTATAATAATTAATCAAATAAAAAAAAAAAGAGCTCAATTGCTCAAAACTCACTGGCAAAACACCTTGCAATGAAGATGCCATGACGGAGATGGGAAGAATGCGTCAAATACGACCTTCACCACCATAAGTTTATGATACATTTGCAATTTGTAATGAAGAAGCATCAGTCATTGTATTTTTTTAATTCATATACATGAAAAAAACAAAATACATTTTATTTACTTATTTAGTTTGATTTTCTGAGTTACAAGACTAATAGAACTATTATAGGTAATAAGAGGTAATATTTTGAATTTCAGACATTTGCAGCTAAACAGGATGTGAAATGTATTGGGAATTTCCTATATATGACACTGCCAGAGTCTCATCAATATATACAGAACGGATTGAAATCTTTCACCTGGACATAAGATTAAAAAACAGAAAATAATAAAACAAATAAAAATTTTTTTCAACATACCACGATTTTAAAACGGACTAAAAAGTATATAATAATTTTTCATGACTCTTCTACAATTTTGCGTGAGGAATGTTAGTGGCTATGGATATATTTGGAATATTTGGAGAAAAAACGTGGGGCGCAGGCAACTATGATAGTTAAGGAGGAGTAAATAAATTAAATTACAGTGAATCTTATTTCCGATTTACTGAAATTAGCTGTGAATTCATCCGGATTGTCTACCTGTATTATTTACTGGCTGCGCCCCACGTTTTTCTCTTCAAGTATTCCAAATATATCCATAGCCACTAACAATCCTCCCTCATAATTGTAGAAGGGTCATGAAAAATTATTTTATACTTTTTAGTCCGTTTTAAAAACGTGATATGTTTTAAAAAATATATTTATATTGTACTTTTTTAAATATTTACCTTTAACAAAATTATTATATCTAAGTTATTATTAATATATACCCAATGACTAATCACGAAATCTTAGAATCCATGAAGCTTAGAGCTATGAATTTTTTAACATGGTTTGGGGTAGGTCTGTAGACACGTGCTAAAAAAGGGTTTTGAAAATTTTTCACTCCAAGGGTGTTTTTTTTTATTACTTAAAAAAGTATCATATCATTGATATTTTTGGGTCGATTTTGATCAAAATTGGTGTGTTGCTGTATTTGGGCATAGTTTATTTCCATAGTTTATCACCACTATTAGGGTTGTGTTAAAAAAAAACTTTATTAAACTATTTCAACTATTCCCAGGTGAAACTGGGGCCATCAACTAGTTGTAAATATAAAACACTAATAAGCAAACCCTTTTATTTTATTTAATTAACTAATTATTAATATATTATTAATGAGGTACAACAATGTAAACATCTCATTATTCCAGTTTGTCTTGTACTGATTTTCTTAATATATTTATGTATAATATGCTGAAAGGGAGGACGTGTGAAGTGGTAAATATCATAAAAGAAGGAAATGGAAGTTTCATTGGTGATACAAGATGTCAATATTTATTCTCCTCTTCGAAGGAGTTATGAAGGAAGTGAGAGGGGGTGAGAGAGGAGAAGTTTTCCTGTTATATATTTATATTTTATGTGAGGAGAAATATAGATATACACGGATAACAAGAAATGGACAGAGAAAACAAATTGTACTTTTATAAAGCTTTATGTTTAAATATAAAACACCTACTTCTAAAAAAAAAAAAAATGGATGACCTTAGAGGCTCACTTTAGTGAGTACTTTTGTGTTGAACTAAGATTATATCGACAGATTTAAAAAGTGGTATGTAACGAGAGTATATTACAATATCCAGACTTTGAAAATAAATTCATATTGACTACATACGCAAGCAATTTTTCAATTGGAGCAATATTAAGTCAAGAAAACAAGGGTTCTTATTTACCAATAGCATACGCAAATAGAAAATTAGCATACAGTAGTGAAATTAATTTCTCAGCTATTGAAATAGAGATGTTAGCGATTGCATGGGCAACTAAAAACATGAGATCTTATTTATTTGGAAAAATATTTAATATTTTCACGGACCATAAACCACTACAATGGCTTGTTTCAGTAAAAGAGCCGAACTCCTAATTGTTAAGATGACGTTTAAAATTAGAAGAATTTACTTATGACATAAAGTATAAGCAAGAATGGAGATGCGTTATCAAGAATTCAATAAATGTAACACAGAAACAATCAATAGACCAGGAAGAAATTGATAATGATTTAGAAAAAAATTATTGGAAAATAAACACAACTTTATATTCCACAATTATTGCATTGTAATGAATTGATAATTGTTAACTTAGATGAAAGAGAAGATAGTAATCAGACGATACATTCAAATTTCGAAGGAAATACACAAGGTGAAATTCCTATATCTGAAGAACTTGTAAATTTTGGAAAAAAACCAAATCATACTCTCATTAGTGAAATTTCAACCAAAAAAGGTAATAATACACAAATTATTTGCAGTAACAAAGATGAGACTATTACTTGAAATTTCAGTAAATAATTTTGAGCAAGACATAATTAAATTTGTTAAAGAATACTTAGTACCAAAAGTAAAATATAGTTTATATTTTGAGAATTATTTTTACGAAAAATTTGCTTTATGTATTTCAAGAAACTTAAAATTTTGCAATTATATTTGATTAAGAGAAATGTGAAATTATTAGACATAACTGACACTGAAGAAATATTAAACAATTATCATGTTAAAAAAACTAAACAAAGAGGAATTACTGAAACCTATAATCCAATAAAGCGTAAATATTATTGGCCCAATATCAGGAATAGTGTGCAAGAAATTGTATACAACTGTGATGCATGTCTACAGACAAAGTATAAAAGAGTTCCATTGAAAACGGAATTATCTCTAACACCCACGAGACCAATGTAAAGGTTATCAATTGATACTGTAACGCTTGACAAGACAAAATACTTGACAGTAGTTGATTCACTCTCTAGGTATCTACAAATGTACCGATTTATGAGTCAACATGCAACTGAGATAAGCGACAAGTTGATAGATATTTTTCTAGCTACGGCATCCCAAAAATTATAATTTCTGATAACGGAACTGAATTTAACAACAAGGTTATGGACTTACACAAGATACAAATTCACTATGTAAGCACGCAACACCCACCATCAAATGGATTTTGCAAACGTGTTCATTCTACTTTAGTTAATCATATTAGATTATTAAATAGCCACCTTAAGTTTAGATTGATACCATTACAAAAAAGTAAAATATACAGTTATGGCATTTAACAATACATTTCATTCCGTCACAAAATTAACACCCATAGAAATATGGTATGGACACATAAATAAAAAGTCAATTTAGTCGAGAAAATTGTTAGTGACTATATAAATTCGCACAAAGAAAGGACTAAGGAATTGTATGAACATATAAAGGAAGTAAATTGTAGAAATAAGGAAAAAGTTCAAGAAAGAAGAAATTTAGATAAAGAACAACTTCCAGAAATACCTAAAGAAATTTATGTTAAGACTGAACAAAAACAGAGTAAAACAAAAAATAAATACAACAAAGAAGAAATTGTTGCCTTTATTCAGAAAGGGAAACTGCAAAAATTAAATCGAGGCACCATAATAAGAAGGAAAAAATCATCTTTCCGATATTAAAAGACCTAGCAAAAAAGGAAAACGATCTAAACCAAAATCGTTTATTCCGTTGCAGGTACATCATGTTGTACAGAATAATGGTAACTAGTAAAATTGAGATCAAGGACATCAATAAAATTTTAGGAATAATCCCGATCGATAAAGAAAAAGCTAAAATGAAAACTGCCTATCACAACATTGTTCATAATTTTAATTTAGTAAATTTATTGTCCAGATAGAACACTATAATGATGTGTTAAGATATTTAAAAAAATGGTCAAAAATGTGATATAATAAGATAAAATTAGTAACTGAAAATAAAATAAGATTAACTATATTCAGTATATTAATCAAACTAAAGATGTATTACATGAAAAAATAGAAATTGTTATTTTTAAACAATTAAGAACTAAAAAAGGTATTATTAATGGTCTAGGATATATTGTAAAACTTATCAAAAGAAGTGAAACTTGTCTATGGTGAAAAATATGACGAAATGATAGAAGCTTTGAAAAATAATCAAAATAAGAGGTTAAATGTATTTGATTCACAATACTCCATTAATATAAACATGATTGAAGAACTTAATAAAACTCTAAAAATTATTGAAAATATTTTTGATGAATTACAGAATAAATTGTCTATAAATGAAAAAGTAAATGATGAGATAAAAATAGAACAATTCAGAATATTCTAAATCAGTTAAATATCGTATGTAAAGTTATGCAAGACATTGAAAACTCGTCAACTTTTTGTAAATTAGGTACTTTACACCCAAAGATAGATTACCTATAGAATTTAAATGACAAAATATTTGGGAAATAGAGAATCTGTTGGAAATAAATTGTAAACTTAATCCTAGAGAAATTACATATTTTATAAATCCAGCAATTGTAGAACCAGTAGAATATAAATTATACAAATTAAACTTTGACCGTTTTAATTTTCAGAATATTGAGCAACGTAAATGAATTTAAACTCTTATGTCAATACAGATGAACACTGATATTTACAGAGAAAAGTTGATAAACTGTGTTGAAATTAATTTTGAAGTTTTGTTCTAGTAGTACATAGTAGATAAGCGCTTTAAATTTAATTAAACTTTGTTTAACAGCTTAGCACGTGTAAATATCAGTATTAAATTGAATTGATATTTTTGTTAAAAAATAATAATCACTCTTTAAATATTATTATACCACCTTAACACAATCTTTTTAAACAGTTCCTATAATTAATTCAATAATTCACCTAAAGATACAAACAATATACATGGTCATCGGAGAATTTGTCCGTGTATTTGAGGTAAAATAACTAAGTTTAAGTTATTGTTTGTTTACGAAAGAAATATAAAAATAAATTTTTCTACGTTACGGAGTAAGTTTTAAATGGATATTTCCCGTTCTTCAGTAAACTACAGATAGTAGTCGGTCACCTATGTATGCTCTAACATACCAGGAGTATCCTGTCGTTATGGTAGCGGTGATTTTCTGAATCGTTATGGATCGTAGATTTTCCCAGCGTGGAATATTTTATTAAAGAAAATCGGTAGAAAAAGCTCATATTGTTCAAATCGGTGTTTCCTTTAAGCTATAGAACAGAACCATTCTTTTTAATCCAACACCATAGGAACCTGTAATTGAGACCATTCTCGTACACAAGGTGACGTTTTGTCTAACTGAAAAGTTAAATTTATTTCTTATATAAGTTTGGCTGTTAAATCAGCTCTTTATGTAGAACACGTCTTTATCATATCGATTTTTTAACTAATCTTTGACTAATCAAATTTAATAAACTTTATCTATTCTATGCATGTGCGGGAACAGTAAAAATGTGTTAGCAAGACCATTTTGTAAACTACTCTAAACAATTTAACATAGTCTTTTAAATGTGTACACATATTTTACTTTAAAATACTTTGTAATTTTTTCTGTTGATTAAAAATTGCTTTAAAATTTAATTTTAATTTGAAAACAACACATGTGATCAATAAAATGTATGTCCAATGATATGTTCAATATTTAAGATATTAGATACAATAAACATGGCATGTGCTTATTTATAATATGTACGGATGAAGGAGACAATCTTACAAGATGGAAACAGGTAATAATATACCATAGTTCGTTAGTTTTTCATCTTCTCTACACTAAACCAATCTCTTTCCTTACCAGAACTATTAGAGCATGAAATTGTTTCATAATACTAAACACTTTATGTCAAGTGGTTGTAGAGAAATATTTTACTTCCTTGACTATTGACCTACAATATCGAAAATGAAAAACCAGGTTTTGTTTTATTTTTTTATAAAAGCACATTCAATGTTACAAATTAAAAGTAAGGCATCCGTATATGAATAGCAAAACATTGCATAGATTAATGTTGAAACAAGATTATCTGATCTTTTATACACATTTTTTTATTAGTTGATAATAATTTGACAATTATTATTTTGTTTATACAATTTCAATTTATTTATTTGTACTAAAATCCTATCTGATCAGAATTCCAAAATTAAAGTGTGGGTACTTTGTCTTCACAAATTTTATTTAGTCTTCTATTCAATGTATAACCAAGAGAAAATATTTATTTTACAAAAAAATATCTAAATATACAAACATAATATATGTGACAGGTGTTGAAGGTTTATTCTCTTTGATAAAATTACACGAAAGGAGAAGGTAAAGCGAATGGTGTAAGATTTATTATAGGATAGAAAAGGATCAGTTGTGTTTTGTCGCAAATTGAATGTTCAACATTTTGCACATATGAAAGAATTGATTTAAACTTTTTCGAATAATGATAATTAGATTAATTAGAAAATTACGCAGTTGAAAGAAATTGTGTTTCGTTTATTTTGCATAATTCCGTAAGAAATTACTATTAACTACAAAGAAATAATTTACTTTTAAACCATTTTAAATATATTATTTGAGACTATACAAAATAAGAGCCATTTAATATACACTAGTAAAAAAAAAAAGAAAAAAAAGTAATATATACAAATTTAATTGGTATAGTCTAGCTTCACATCTTTGGAGATAATTATTGTAATTGTAGGCCTATTGTATTGATCTCTGCACCAGCATCACCAAAGTCCACTTCTTTTGAATTAAAAATTGATACAAAATTTGTCGAACGAGTATATTAATTACATGCAATTTTGAGTAGCGTGATTTGTCAATGGGGCGTACCTGGCTAATTAAACGTTAAAAGTTTTATTGAAAGACTGTTGTATATTATTCTTTTTAGCAGTACTAAATAATAAGTGAGGAATAAGTCTATATTGGTCTCAATATAGCTTTGTAGATTGTTAATTCCTGTACTTTAATAGTGGATTTTGAAAAAAAAGAGGCGATAGATTAGTTTTAAAGATTCACTCTATCGACAGAGACTTTAATGACAGTCTTAAAATTAAAGCTAGTTGCTTGTCTTTATGAGATGACTCCATGTTGTAAACCTAAATATCGAACATTGGTGTCTTGAGGAGTAATGTGTCTTTTAAACTAACAGTCTATCACCTATGTGCTCTTGTATAGCTCAAAATAGTTGATTGATTTTGATACATATTTATTGAAATTTTCCATTTATTTGTTTAAAAAATAATAATTATTGTAGCTTTAACAAAACACTCTGATTTTTAAAAAATCTACTTTTCAAAGTTTGATCAAAGACTGAAGCAAAACCTGTTGGTCGTCATCACAGTATAATTCAGGTTCAGAAAATATTCGTAAAATTTAAAAATGCCTTCACAGAAATTTATAAAATGTAAATAGGAACTATTCCCGTTTTTATTATTTTTAAACTAAAATCGTTTAGATTAAACAAACAAAACGTATTTAAGAATTATATGCAATAATAAATAAGTAAATTAACCAAAATTCAATTTGTTATATTTCTCTCCGATTTCTATATTATTAATGAGTGTACAATAACAATTAATAGTAATTCATGACACACAAATGTGTATACAGAAATTTATCAAGTTAATTTTAACTTATAATTAATTGTTGTAAATGAAACAAATTTATTTTTTCTACCAAACAGTAACTTCTAGGACACGAAATATGCATTACTAAATGGATTGGTTACACTATCTTAAATAAATTAAAATTATAAAGTTAGATTAATTCTCACAAAATGTTTTAGTGAAATTAAAATATAAACCATTTACTTTTCTGTTTGTAAAATTGCTTTGAGGTTAAATAACAATTTATTTTAATTTATTTATAAATGCTTTTTTTGTTATTTTCTCTCTCTCTTTCTTGCAATCTGCATTCCTGCATGTTAACTCGTACTTTTTTCTTTGCTTGCGTAACTTTTAAATAAGGTAATTAATAATAAATTAATATTTAAATAACAGATATGATGTAAAATTACTGTAATCATGAAAGTGTTGGACATCAATATGATATTAGGTATTTTAAAGTTAACTTTACTAACATAAGTTTAAGTTATTAGCCTACGTTATCCTGTCATGCACGGGGAAAGCGAAATAAAATAAAATCCTTTTGGTATAGTAATAATTAAATTTGTTTCGTTGCCCTAAATTCAACTGAAATTAGTATGGTCTTTAAAACAATCACATATAATTACTTCAAAATAAATCAAAAACATTTCAGATTATACAGTGTAACAAACATGTTTTTTAATGCTTGTAATAAAACCGCAAACACTGACACAGACATTTACCAACAAATTCTGGCATCACAATTATTAACAAGTAGTGAGAACAGAAATAAATTCTCGTTACGGAGGATACAAATACAATGTGTAAAAAAAGTGTATATTTAGCAGGATTGCTTGGCTTTTAAGATAAAAATATTTCTTTCTTTTGATTTCAAAAGCACTAGATCTAAGCTTTTCAGGAAATAAAAATTATTTCGTTTTAATATACAGAGTGTTCCGAAATTTTCATATTTTTTTCTTTAATACAGTATATCAAATCTAATTCCGTTATTATTATTTCTCTTTTAAGTAAACCACTAAAAAAAATTAAAAAAAAAAAAAATCAAAAGCCTTTAAGAAAAATATCTTCTTTCATACATTACAATATGCAAATCCCGGAACACCCTTTATATTAAAACAAAGTATTTCTATTTTATGAGGATCTCGGATCAAAAACCTTCACATAAGAGGTCAATTTGATATTAGAATGTAGGAACAAAATAAGTAACGTTTGATTTAGAAGGTTATGAATTCAACAGTACTTATCATGAAGAGTTTTGTATAAAGTAATTAATTAGTTACTGTCATTGATTTTGTATCTGTTATTGTTATCAATTATCGTCTATTTTACTGATATTTTAATAGTATTTTACTAATACGAATGGGAAAGATCAGTTGTTTGCTCCTGAAGAAGCTATTTGGGGCATTCATAAACCAGACAACTTGCGGGTTGCTTTGTTATCACGACATTTACAATAATTTAGTTTTGAAATTCTGTAGTAAATCTCGTTTCCAAAATTTGCAAGTTAAAACAGTTTTAAAGTGTAGGCCAGAATTATTATATTTAAAGAACAAACTTGGGTAGAAGGAGTATATTTTAAATGTACATTATGGAATCTGTTGTAATATGAAGACTCCACCATTTTGTATCATGTACCATATTAAGGGATATTCCGAAACAATGGTATCGCAAAGTTACTTTATCTAGGGAGGAATTCGAGATATATCTAAATGGGAGGGACGGGATGCTTCTCTCTGAATGTCTTCAACGGGGTTGATAATATAGGTTGGGCTAATTAAAAGATTTAATTATTAGAATCAGGGGATCACCTATAATTAATCTAAAACGATTATAATACTTATATTTACAAATTTTTTAAACTGTCTAAGATGTATGTGATTGTGTACTGACAATGTTAACAATTAGGTATAAATATGTAGAAAACATACAATAAATATATAAGTATTTTATTATATGTAACATTAATCATAGGAAAGTAATACAGTAAAATAAATATGTTTTATTTAATGGAAAAAAAATATAAATTTGTGTGTGTGTGTGTGTGTTTGTGTGTGTGTATGGAATATATGGATAAATAGTAATAATTTATATTTTTTATTCATATTTTTTATCTTTAAATTTGCTCCTAATGTCTTTTGGATAACAAAAACATTGTAGCTGTTAATTAATATTGAACTACTTCCTGTGTACACTAATTTGCGTTATAATAGCTATTATTCATTGTATAAAATGAAATGATCAAACTGGATGTAAACATATAAATTGGATTCTGAGGAGAAGAACAGTGACGGTAACTTTACAGTGACATGTAACTGGTTAAAGTATAAAAATACCACATATCTAAGATAACAACAGCTACTATGACAGATGTTGAAACCAAACAGATTTTCTTCATACTTAAGTTGTTATAGTAAACTAAAATTTTCTGACTGAAACTAGTTGTAATAATCAACTTTAATTTAGTTTCATCACATTTTTTATTGACGATTAATTTACATTTGTTTTTATTTGGTTTTGAAGCCATCTCTAGTAAGTGTGGAAGTTAGTACAATGCTACTATTAATTAAAAACTTAACAATTGTTGTATACCATTAATTATTTTAATTCTAAAGTTTAGTCTGGTGATTCAGAATTACAAGTGGCGGAGCGAAAACGTTGTACTTTAATAAAAACTTGTTTATCATTATACAGAATTATTTTAAACATTGTGAGATGTGATAAATTAACAAAACTTATTTAAGTAAAATTTTAAATAATAATGTTAATTAAAAGTTTCACATACAAACAATAATAATTAATATTTCTTTATTGTTTAAATAAGTTATAAATGTTAATATAAAAACTTGAAACTTCGTTCCTACAGTTATATTTGTTGCTGTATTGTTTAACTTTACAAAAACACTTTACATTCCTGTAGCCGAATATTACAACCGTGGTTTACAGCTTCGATATTATTTTTAAAAACACTATGCTGTTTTCATTGTTTCTCGATGAGGCTGATACTACATTTTAATTTTTAATCTACATTCATCATCAGTGCACTCAACTATCCAGTGATGAAGCTTTGATACACTCAACTATCATTATGTTTTAGTTTTACTACTTTGAATGCGGCGATTCAGTTTTAATATTGGAGTTTTATAATAGTTTGTTGTATTCCAAGTCAGTTTAAAAATCCTCTTTGTTTTAGTTTCTATAGTCAAAACACTGTCAGTTAACATCACGTCAAACCAACACATAAATACGTCACTCAAAACTGCAGTGTGAAATGTGAATGTGACAGGCAATACATTGGCGTTGTAAAAATATATTATTTGTGAATACAGAGCACGCTAGCAGTCATATTAGATAAATGGAAAACTGAAATTAAAATTTATTTGATAACAGATGCAGTGAAAACAAAATACAACTAAAAACAAGAAGTCTTTATATAAATAAACGACCAATCCTATCAGCTAAACCAATGTTGAAATAAAGACGTTATGGCTTCCAATAATAAAAAGCAAAAATACAAATTCATTTCTTAAGTAAGGTTGAAATTTTCCGGTTAATTCACCACTGGGAGTGATTACGTTATGCAAAAAGTAATGAGAAAAGGAATAATACGTTGTATAGCTTGTACTACTTTTTCAGGACTGTACTACCTGTGCTGTTTACTAGAATATTTCCCCGGTTTAACATGATTGCATCTATTGTGATGGTAGTTAGATCTCTTTACTTGTGCTGTTCTACACTATTGAACGTCAAATATTACTGTTATACATACACATGAACTTAAATGTCTGAATAAGCTGTAACTATAATATGAATTTATTATTTAGAAATGTTATGGGAATTTATAAAACTATATTACAGGTGAAATGCAAAGGACAGTATATGTATGGATTATACATTATATAGTAAATAGTAATTCAACATAATCAATGTGTTTATGTAAATAGCAATACAGAGTATAAATAGAAGATCTAAAGTTATACCTTCAATAAAAAATAATTCCGTTTTTTACTTACTGAAGGAATGAGGTATAGGGTAAGTTTGTAACCGCTAAATAATCTGATTTTTGGTTTTTAACTGAACTTCACTTTTTGCGTCTTCAGAAATTGGAAACAGTAATTTTCACAATGCCGTCCACATGATGTTGTAGTTTTCTGTACGCAACCACTATAGCGATCACAAAAAATAGGATAGGAACATTAAATTTGATATAGGGATATAGTGAGCTTATGTAGAATTTTGTTGAAATTCAAAATAATTCAATGGAAAATGTCAAATGGACGCCATTGCAAACATTATTTACTTATATCGTGTGTTATTAAAACTTATGACAGATTAAATTAGTTAAAATTTACAGATTATAATTGTCCATGTAATGGTACAATTCCTTTCTCTCTACGTCGACAAATAGCGACGTTATTTTCAAAACTGTTATTTCGAACTTTACCTCTAACGAAAATGTCGTATAGTTATGAAATACGTGAGGCCCAAAAGACTGACGCGGGCGTAGCGGGTAGACACATGCTTCGAAGCCCGCTATCACTGTTATGAATGAAGTAAGTGGATACTTCTTATACAAATCTACAAAGTCCGCTAGAGGAAAACCGTTGTCAAGAAACTAATGATATATATAATTACGATGTTCAGAAAACTTGTAAAGCCCATTGACCTGTCAATGCAATTTAACAATTCCAAGAACTTTGGATATTATATTTACAAACTCTGTGTAACACATTGTGTAAAACTGTATGATGCAACCATCAACTTGTTTTGTTTTTCTATCAGATACATTTTTAGTTTTATACTTTTGCCAATTCTTTAAAATTACTTTATTGAAGATATCGTTGAAAATAAAACAAGTTACTATTACAACGTGATTAAAATTCAATACAATACTCGGCAACGGTGTTTAAAATGATGTTATAAAATATAACAACAGTTCTTTCCTCCCAACACACTGTCTTGTAGTATAAAATATTTTACAACACTTTTATAACGAAGTTGGGTAACGGGAAATCTCATCTTCAGAAAAAAAAATTACAAATTTTATAACCAACTCTCTATATAGTGGTAAGATACTATAAATTGTAACCAAACCTAACCTAACCTAACCTAACCTAACCTAACCTAACCTAACCTAACCTAACCTAACCTAACCTAACCTAACCTAACCTAACTGTCAATAGTGTGAGTAGACCTCGTAAGACAAATAACAGTCAGTGACAGTTATTGTCTATTATTTGCTAAAGCATTTAGAGCCTCATTTATCTCCTGCTCACAATATGTCTACTGCACAGTCTTTCTGTTGTTTACATTGACCGGTCATATTACATCAACAAACAATTATGAACATTTATTAAAATACACTCATGTACTACTAAACACATTTCCATTTTTAACAAATATAAACGTTCTAAGATAATTATAATCACGCGAATATTAATGATTTGAGTCTTCTTTTTATAGAAAGCAAAACACCTACAACATTTAATATTTTTGTTATCTAAATACTGTTTGTACATTTGATACTTCTAAAGAGAGGTACCTCTTCAGAAGACAGGATCTAGCTTATGAATATTGAACCAGTGATAAGAACTAATGAAGTTCTCTTTCAACTGTGTTTTATTTTAAATATTTTGAAATTAATCCATATCTACCCTTTGACTCTGTCAAATAACCCTAGCAACGCTGGTGGAATAGATAATCAGGCACCAAACACAGAATATAGTAGTACCTTATCACAAATATTAAACACACTAAAATATATATATATATATATATATATATATATATATATATATATGATAACCTCAAATATAAAATAGTCAAAAAGGTTGTACATTTTTAGATTCTGGATATAACTTAAGCTCCCATCTTTTAAATCTTTTGCTCGGATTGATATATTCTTTTTTACCAATAAATTCATTTCATTTTAATTTGCTATATAATGATAAATCACTCGACTAGTGTTTAGATAATTCTCTGAATAAAGGGGGCCACAAGTTCCAGACTTATCAACTATTCTATCTTTGCAATTCAAATATTAATTAGTTTTGATAACTAAAGCAGAACACAAAGGTTGATTGATAGTTTCTTTTTTACGTGCTAGATGCCCGGATGGAATGTTTGCAAATAAAAGTATTATATTAATCTATATACAAATGCATGTTGTAAGAATGCATATTTAACTACCCAAAAATGTGTAATACTACCCACAAACACCAGACATGTGTTTCCTTCATGACTTTAATGTATTCCCTTCAATCATATAATTCCATCTTCCATCTCTCTATATCACCTATCATGATTTGTCTATATACACTATTGGTTACGTTATTTTTTTTGTTTTGATTTGCTTATTTTTTAAATATCCAACTCAACAAAAATTTTCATTCAGATTTCAACTAGAATTATACCATTGTTTAAATTCTGGTGTTTAAAGCATAACAATAACAAAATCCTGACATAATAGATTAGCTTATAAAGGGACGAAGCTGTCTTACAAAGAGAGGAATTAAGTTCAGTGCTTCCTTTAAAGAAATAAGTGAATAAGAGCAGAAGTAATGGAAACAGCTTGAGCCAAGCATCGTTATCATGACAGTTAATTATTCACGGTTACTTTGAAATAAACCCAACACGTTGAATACCTTGTGGAAAAATAAACTGCTGAAGTTGTGTGCTTTGTTCAATTATTTTTGCAATGAGTAGATTGTAGGGTTTCATTTCGATTGCAGAAAATAATTTTAAAGAAGAAATAAGTTATATTATAAGAATGATATAAGAAGGGCGGACGAGTTAAACATGAAAATTGTGTACATGAGGTTGATTTCCGTCTTAACCAAATGTATCTTTCGGGATTGATTCTAGTATTAATTAATGAATGGTCACTAACATATTAGATTATAACAACTAATTTTAATATAGTATTGGTTGACAGATATCAATTATAGAATTCTTAGTCCACTTGAAACACTGTTATTCCAATAACTGAATAAAGAAAGTAATTCCCGTAAGAGAAATGAATGAGATTATTGAATAAATCCAATCAAAATATGATTCAAATGTTTTCTGTTGCAGAAAGGAGAAGGTGTTAACAATTTGTTTGAATATAAAACATGAATAGCTGTCGTCTGTCTGCGTCATTTCCGGAAATCAATGCCGTTACTTGAATCATTTCCTCGGCTCTGAAGGTAACGTTTTTTTCTATAATCAAGCACTGAATATTTATGAGTTTTAGAAAAATACTGCAACCACGAAAACATTCTTGTCTATAAAAGCAGGCAAGAAACGTCAGTATTTAATGTAAACCTAGGAATTAAACACAAAGAGTTTTTACCAAGTTGACATTGTTAATCTCAAATGAGAAGAAAATAATACATAAAACAAACTACATCATCCAACAATTCGTTTAGAATTATTACACACAAAAAGAGTTATATGATATAAAATAACATAAGTTATATTGGAAGTTAGTCACCAAAAAACAAATAATAATAATAATAATAATAAGCGTGCTTGTAGCTAGTTTTGATTATGTATAATTTATTAGTGATAAATTTAAAAAAATAAGTTGAGCTTATTACACATTCTGTTGTCACTCTTTATCCATCCCAATTGAAATAACGAACAGTGGTGGCTTACCTCAATAATAACCAACTTTAAAAAAAAATACAGAAACCGAATAAAAAATATATATACTGAAATTAATTACTATTTTATTTATTCTTTCTTTAAAACGATGATCAGCCGTTATTTTTTAATTGGGGTATGTATCACAAATTCGTTTACTCTTATATTTATTTGGTGTAAATTGACTTAGAAAAGAAAGTCTATCTCAGAATAGAAACTATGGTTCATTTTCTGACAGATATATAACTTTTATTATTGTTGAGAGTTCTAACATAGCAAATAAAGTAACTCAGTTATTAGTTCGAATTGTAAAAAAAAAAAAACTATTTTGAAACTAATAAAGTAAACAAATAAAATGTAACTGTTTCCTTAATGTGTCTTTAAAAAACAAATTGTTGAAAACAGAGTGTTTTGGTTTACTTCTAATGTGAATTAAAAAATTAATTCAGTTAAAAAAATAAAATTAAAATATAATTTACTCCTTGTAATTGCTAAATTAAAAATAATAGTTACAAATAATAGTTTGTAGAGTTGATATTTTGGATAGCACCCAAAGCAATTATTTCGTTAACGGTATAACTATCATCATGGTTTATACGGTTCTACTGCTACACTGTCGTCATGTTTGAGGGTTTAGATTTAATTACAATAACTCCACAATCTTCATTTCGAACTGTTTAACAAAATAAAAAAATAAGCGATACTGCCTGGGAATATAAGACTTTTATCATTTACATGTTAGTTATTGAAATGTTGCTGATATTATCGTTATAATTTAAAGAGTAAAAATAAAGAAGCAAAGTTATTTACTGCAGCAGGTTAACATAACTAAAAGGACAAAATAAACCTTACAGCAAAACATAAAAGTGTAGTATTATACAAAACAAATAGTTATTTTGTTATCGTGAAAATACTCATAGATGAAGAAACAATTAAATTTAGAAGAACTTTATTTAATGTTGTGTAATGTAATATTCAAAATTCCATCTCAAGTAACAACAATCTTAACAAAATAATTTTGTAAGATATAAAGAGAATTTAAGGTATCGCAATAACCTTAAGGAGCAGTTACGTCTTCATTTAAGATTAACATTCAATTTTATATTGTACGTGCTAATTTACATATTTTATAATTTGTAAACAAAAACCACTTTGACAGATAAATAGATCGTGAAAATAAAGTACAAAAGTCAAGAACGAATGTGTTAATATGGTAAAACTTGCACTCCTAGCAAATTACAGAAATCCATCACAAGTTCCCCACAGAAAGTTTATTACTTCACTCCTCAGAACTTGTCATGTCTAATTTATTACACAACTCCAACTATGGTGAATATATGTTTTGAGCGCAGTAAAAATTGTTGCTTTGGCATTATTTTGGTTACTAATCATAAGTATGTAATATAAATACTGAAACCATAATTTGGATGTCTCTGTTATATGATCAAAACTTACAATATCTATTTTACATATGCCTTACTAAACGTATATATATATATATATATATATATATATATATATATATATATAATATATATATATATATATATAATTTTGATAAACAACAACAAAAATCAATTTTCTGCCTCCTTCCTAAAAATATCACTCTGGGATACATTGATCAATATCAAAAATGAGCAAAGTAATATTGTTAATTCAATTGTTAATTAATAAACCACAAAAGGATCATTTTGTAACACAATTATTTTATAACAAATAACATAATTAATTTATAACAAATGGTGCATCGTCCTAATTAACGTAACCTCCTTGTCCCTCCCTTAGATCACATCACCATTAACCAAATTCAAAGATTGAACACCTTTAGAAGACTTTTTTTTAAAGTAATAAATACAAAACATCTTATCGTGGCTAATATACTTATGATAATAATAAACATCAACAGTAATTTATTTTTAACGTTATTATTGTGTTCAAAGTTGTTTTTGTAGAGAAAAGTGACAACACATATCATTACTTAATGTATGCTGCAGTCACTACCACATGTTGACATACACGAAGAGTATTCATAACAGGTTTTAGTTCATAAGAAAGTGTGTTTTATTATGTGTTAATACATTTAAAAAAAACTACTATTCTATAAATACTAGCTAATGGATATGTGAATTATCTAATCACAGTTTTACTAAAAAACAACTCACTTGACATTGTTTATATACACTTTAATACGTGAACAGTTCTTCAATCGTTTCTAATTTGTATAAACAAAACATCGAATAGATTTCATAAAATGCATGGTAATGAAAATATTTATTATAGTTTCCTTCATATGATATATTACAGCAATTACTACAGGATAACTTCTTATTGTCCTTATTAATCAAGACAATTAAAATGTTAACAAAGCTGAATGTAGTAAATTATTTGAAACCAGTTTCACATAGTTATGTTAATTTATAACTAGTACATTATTGTTAATTCTAGTTCCTATATTTCACATTATAGTTTATGTCACATATGTGTCGTATATATTATATACTACCTTATATTTGTACAGATAATAAGACGACCCCGTGTATACACACCTATTTTATTTCAACATGAAAAGTGTATATATGGCGCATAAGATGTATATTATAGATTGTTAACATCTACCCTATATATATCGTATACCTTTATTTACTTTAAGTAATTATAAGGAGAAATTTAAATCGTGTTAAATAATATTTATTCTAACATCTTCCCAGTTGTACACATCTTCTAAAGATAGAAAAACAAACAATCTAGAAACCTACGTCCTATTTAAGTGAGGTAATTTGTGAATAAATTAGTTCAATGGTGGAAGTAAAACAGAGCAGTACAATAAGGGATATTTTATTATAAGTTACACAGGATCTGATATTTTATAAACACAGCTGAGGTACTCCTTTATACTAGGACAAGAAATAACTACACAACTTCTACAGTTTATCTTTTCACAATGCATTCAACGTGTCAGGATTATTTCAAAGTAACTTCAGTTAACTACCTCTTGTCATAAATATAATTAATGATTCTCGCTCACGATGGTTTCTATTCATTCTTCTCTTATTCATCTTATTTCCTTTGTTAAGTCTTTGTAATTGTTGCTGAAACGTGGATAATTATGTTTTCTCATTTCGTTTTGGATTCGTTTTCGTACATTATGATTTATTATGTATAGGAGTAGAGTTATTACAATTTATTACAATATATTTGAAGCCGGAGAAGTCACTTCTATAATTATTGGACGGAACAATGGCGTGTAAAAAGTAGGTCGCCTTTGGCTGAAAATATAGTTTAAAATATCTAAATATTTAACGATACTAATAATTTAAAAAGTATTTCTATGTTACAACTTAGGTACCAGTTTACAACATTAATGGTTAAGGGCGAATCTTATACATCAACAATTTTCATTTCTACTGTAGCTCAGGTATTTTGTTTGGGAGTTTAAGAAATTAAACGAAATTCGAACCTTCTAATAAAATAAATAACCATGCACATAATAAAATAAAATGTACATTTGGTTTATTTTGAAAATACTAAGGAGTTAATAAAAAATAACTTAAAAGTATAAACATATATTTGAAATATAATTAGACGACTGTCAATGTATTAATAATTAAACATATGGATCTAGGGAACTTACTGAGTAAAGTGAATGTATGTATACACAGAGAATTATTACAAATAATTAAACAGCCTACAAGTATATTTTGAAATATTTCAATACAGGATACAAAATATTTAACTCTACATTATTTTTATGAAGAAACTTAAATTAATGCCATAATAAACACCGAATATTTTATTTAAATTATTGTTAATTTCCATACTTGCCACCGTACCACCTAAAATATGCCAAACGACCCTTATTTCATAATTAACTTTTAGTACACAAAGATACATATTTACGGTCAAAATAAAAGTGACTTTAACGCGTGATGTTACATGTAGTCTAATGGATTTCCCTTGTGTAACTAACTACTACTATTTATCCTGGTCACACAAAATCCACGTTAAAGCTTCCAACAATGCATATTTCTCAGAAACATCCCACGTCCTGGCTTCACAATTTAATCACTATTTTGTGGTTCCACGGTATACATGGTACAAATTTAATGTAAAATATTATCACACCCTATTATTATTATTTTATTACCACTAACAAATATATTTATTATAAATTTGTATTGATTTTAATTACCTCAAGTAAATTATGATTTAAGTAATTTAAAGGATCAATACATTATATTTTAAACAATAAATGTAATATCACATTACTCAGTATCCTTGTTCTATATTTTAAGGTTCATAAAATGATAATTTTTGAAATAAAGTACATAAACCAATATTATTTTTCTCATTCATAATTCTTTACGTATTAGTTCCATTTTTTATATATTATATTTTTCATACGGAAGAAAGTAAGTATAATATCATAAGATACAGAGGCAAATAATTTATTATGTTGTAATTATTCTGTGAAACTAAATGCAAACAAAAACTACTTATTTTGAATCAAATGTAAAGAATAATAAAAAATATTTATATTAACATATTAGTCACGTCCACTGAAATGTTTATTAAATTGTTCACATCTTTGAAATAACCTGTGTTAATTGAACATTTCTTTGTGACGTTACGTATTATTTGTCTTAAAATAGAAAATAAAATAAATTAAACTATGCACTTTTATTTATATCAATTTCTTTTGAGTATTGATTTCAATGACATTGTTTTTTAGGGTGGAGGTAACCAATTTATTTTAGTATGTATTTGTTTACCAAAATTTGATACAAGTTGTGTGAACGATATGGAAAATAAAAATTGTATATTTTGTTCATGTAAAAGATACTACTAAGTTTTGAGTCACAGTATTTATATTACATACTGATGATTAGTAACCGAAATAAGACCTAAGTATAAATTTTTACTGCGCTCAAAACAGACATATTCACCGTAGTTCGAGTTGTGCAATAAATTAAACATGACAAGTTCTGAGAAATGAAGTAATATACTTCCTAAGGGAAACTTGTGATGGATTTCTGTAATTTGCTAGAAGTGCAAGTTTTACCATATTAACACATGTGTTCTGAATATTTTGAACGCTATTTTCGCAAATCTATTTATCTGCCAAAGTAGTTTTGTTTTAAATTATAAAAGATGTAAATAACCACTTTAAATATAAAATGGAATGTTAGTTTTAAGTAAATACTTAACTGTTACTTTTATATCCTTTTATGCCCTACGACATATATTTGTTAAGGATGTTGTTTTCTAAGGTTAAACAAATTATATATTACAGTACACAAATAAAGTTTTCTATATTAAACGATTTTTCATTCAAAAATAGATCTACGACAATGAGGAATTTATTTTGGTTAAACCTATTTTGGATTCAAATAAAATACAGAAATTTTACAGCTTACAAACATTGTCTTTTTATTTAAGTCAAATGGATGGAGTAAAAGAGTTTGACAATTAAATGTTTCTTAATTACTTATTCAGTATATGAATTACGAGTGTAGTAATTTAAAATATATATATATATATATATATATATATATATATATATCTCCGTTTTTGTCTGATATTCATGTTACATGTAAAGTGACTTTCGACATACCGTCCATCAGTCGTTGTTGCTTTACACTACAAACTTTAAGATTGGATAATGAAGTTTAGTGTAGAGAATTATAGCTTACTCATATAAAACCTTATTGGAATTCAAAAAACTAATCCCGCTGTCATTTAAAACAGATTTTTATTCATATCCCCTGTAGCATTAAATATCTATCACACTAAATTAAATAAAAAATTGTAGACTTCAATTATGCATGTAATGGTAAAAACTCACTTCTCTACGAAAACAAATAGTGAAATTATAAAAAATGTAATTTAGAATAATAAAATGTTAAATAAAGCAATAAAGCTAAAGTTTTAAAATTATTTAATAATATAAATGAGCTACAATTTGGGCCTTTGGGCATCATCGGACAACTGATAATTAATTAACAAGTATTTACATTTATTTAAACATACACAAGTACAGTAGCAGGAAACTGAAATACAATAGAGAAATCTGGAAGGGTATGTGGAAAACCTAACAGGTAGATGAAGGTTGATGAACTATGTTAAGAATGGGCTAAATAACAATACTTGTTAATTATCAGTTGTTCGATGATGCAGCAAGGCGAAACAATTGTAGCTCATTTATATTATAAAATAATTTTGAAACTTTAGCTTTATTGCTTTATTTAATACTGGAATATAGAGTTTCAACAGGAAATATCAGCTGTAACATTAAAATTAATAAAATGTTATGTGGCGTAGTTACAAGAACCGACAGGTCTGAGTTACAGATACAAACGTAGCAATTGGAGGCTCCACATATGTATAGTTTTGAAGTCCGCCGATACAGTGACATATGTGTAGTTTTGAGGCACGCCGAGACACTGACACATGTGTAGCTTAGAGGCACGCCGAGACACTGACATATGTGTAGCTTTGTGGCACGCTGAGACACTGACACATGTGTAGGTTTGAGACACGCTGAGACACTGACATATGTGTAGCTTTGAGGCACGCCGAGACACTGACATATGTGTAGCTTTGTGGCACGCTGAGACACTGACACATGTGTAGCTTTGAGACACGCTGAGACACTGACATATGTGTAGCTTTGTGGCACGCCGAGACACTGACACATGTGTAGCTTTGAGGCACGCTGAGACACTGACACATGTGTAGCTTTGAGACACGCTGAGACACTGACATATGTGTAGCTTTGAGGCACGCCGAGACACTGACACATGTGTAGCTTTGAGGCACGCCGAGACACTGACATATGTGTAGCTTAGAGGCACGCTGAGACACTGACATATGTGTAGCTTTGAGGCACGCCGAGACACTGACACATGTGTAGCTTTGAGGCACGCCGAGACACTGACATATGTGTAGCTTTGAGACACGCTGAGACACTGACACATGTGTAGCTTAGAGGCACGCTGAGACACTGACATATGTGTAGCTTTGAGGCACGCTGAGACACTGACACATGTGTAGCTTTGAGGCACGCTGAGACACTGACATATGTGTAGCTTTGTGGCACGCTGAGACACTGACACATGTGTAGCTTTGAGACACGCTGAGACACTGACACATGTGTAGCTTTGAGACACGCTGAGACACTGACATATGTGCAGCTTTGAGGCACGCCGAGACACTGACATATGTGTAGCTTTGTGGCACGCTGAGACACTGACACATGTGTAGCTTTGAGGCACGCCGAGACACTGACATATGTGTAGCTTTGAGACACGCTGAGACACTGACACATGTGTAGCTTAGAGGCACGCTGAGACACTGACATATGTGTAGCTTTGAGGCACGCTGAGACACTGACACATGTGTAGCTTTGAGGCACGCTGAGACACTGACATATGTGTAGCTTTGTGGCACGCTGAGACACTGACACATGTGTAGCTTTGAGACACGCTGAGACACTGACACATGTGTAGCTTTGAGACACGCTGAGACACTGACATATGTGCAGCTTTGAGGCACGCCGAGACACTGACATATGTGTAGCTTTGTGGCACGCTGAGACACTGACACATGTGTAGCTTTGAGACACGCTGAGACACTGACATATGTGTAGCTTTGTGGCACGCCGAGACACTGACACATGTGTAGCTTTGAGGCACGCTGAGACACTGACACATGTGTAGCTTTGAGACACGCTGAGACACTGACATATGTGTAGCTTTGAGGCACGCCGAGACACTGACACATGTGTAGCTTTGAGGCACGCCGAGACACTGACATATGTGTAGCTTAGAGGCACGCTGAGACACTGACATATGTGTAGCTTTGAGGCACGCCGAGACACTGAAACGAGTGCAGATTTTATAAGATCCGACGTCAAGAAAGTTGTAATATACACAATTACGAAGTTCAGGAAACTTTTATAACAATCGTTTAAGACAAATTGAACATCTCTGTCTTCTAATATAGTTTAACATGGCCTAGAATGTATAAGGAACCATATTTTGGAGTTGGGCGTACATTTAGATGACCTGCTTGCATTACATTGAACGATGAAGCTGGGTAAGTACCTTGTTGAATATAATCATCTTCATTAACATTGGATTTCTTGTAGAATTGGAACAAGGAAATCAGCAACAATTCAATAAGTAACAGTGAAATGTTAACTTTGTTTGATTATTGTAACTTATGAAAAGTGCATTCCCAAGGCAATATTGTTGCTTTTGTATTTAGTTCAACTAAATAACTATTCAAAATGATGTTTCTAGAATTAGACCTAGATCAAATAAATCTAAATACTCAAAAATGATACCATTAACTAGTAGAAACGTACTAACCTTCGCTAATAACTAAATATGTTACAACACTGTATTTCTATTATTTCTATTCTGAGTTTATTTATATGAAAAGAAGTTCATTTTTAACGTTGTAAGAATTGTGGGATAATTGAATTTTTAAAATTATGATTTCATTTTTGTGAAGGGGAGAAGGACTTTAACATGTTCTAAAAGTACGTTATGTCAAGTGACTACTATTTTTCAAGTCGTATTTTATAACAATAAATATAAGAGTATGCCAATTATAAATCGGGCTTCCAATACAAGATCTCGGTTGATCATTTTTTTATCAAAAAGAAAAATAATATAGATAGTAATTTTATTATATTTTGTTTTAGTTCGATATCTGTGTGAAGCAGAGACTATTTTTAAAGTTAGTTATGATTGATGTGACTTATAAAAACTTTCATAACTTCTAATGAATAAGGAATGACACCTCAGTATTTACTAAGCATAAGTTGCTTTAAGAAAAGTGTTAATAATATACTCCTCCTGATCAGAACTGGAAATGTGGTTACAGCACTTTTATTTTGTCGAAAAACAATTTCAACATAACCTAATTTGTCGACATAATTTTTGTAATAATATTAAACATTTTGTTTTATAATGTTGTTTTTATAAATAAATCGTATTTCTTTCTTATCATTTGCAATTATAGATGTCAACTTTTATTGTTTTGTTAATTTTTGGTTACCATTCTTATTTTCCATTGCCAGTTTATAAGCTACTGTAATTGACGAGTATATTTTTGTGAATACCTTATAAATATTCAGTTCTTGATTATGTAAATATATTAACTTCTTGGTACCGAGTAGAGGAACGATTCAATAAATGGTATTGATTTACAGAACTTACGCAGACAGATTTTCCTGTTTTATATTCAAAACAAAATATTAACACCTTTCCCTTCAGGGCCAGAATACATTTTATCCATATTTTGATGCAAATTTATTCAATAATCACATTCATTTCCGCTATGGAAATTAGTTTCCTTATCCAGTTATTGGAATAACAATGTTCCACGTGGACAGAAATTTAGTTCACGATTGTTATTTCTCAACCCATACTATATTAAAATTATTAGTTACAACCTTATAACATGAAGAATGCTTTAAATAATATAATAAATCTTGTAAAGTATACTTGGCTAAGAGAGACAACAATCTTCTTGCACAATAGATTCAAGTTGAACTTGACAATACTTCTTACATCTTATTTTATTTTATTATTAAAATTATTTTCTGCAATCCAAATGAAATCCCACAATCTACTTATTGCAACAATAATTGAACAAAGCACGCAACTTCAGCAGTTTATTTTTCCACAAGGTATTCAACGTGTTGGGTTTATTTCAAAGTAACCGTGAATAATTAACTCTCATGATAACGATGCTTGTCTCAAGCTGTTTCCATTACTTCTGCTATTATTCACTTATTTCTTTAAAGGAAGCACTGAACTTAATCTCTCTTTGTAAGACGGCTCATTGTATGACAGAGAGAGCTTTGTCCCTCTATAAGCTGATCTATTGTGTTGACTTTTTGTTATTGTCGTGCAAAAGCATAACGGCGATTTTTGCAACAGTTATGCTTTCAATACATAAATGTAAACAATTCTAGTTAAGAAAATTTGAAATAAAATTTTGAGAAATTGGTCTTAGATAGATATATAAAAACACACGTAACTACAAACAAAATATAACGTCAGCAAAAATCACTTTACGTAACAAATCATGCTACTACACTTCGGGGCGTAACGTCAATTATAGTAAATGAGGGACGAGATTACTCAAGAATATGAAGTAATTAGAAAACTACACCTGATGTGTATGTTTCAGAATAGCATATAATACTCATATATAATTAATTTATAAATTTCTATTACTTATGTTTAAAATTGTATTATTCCAATTTAGACTTCATCTAATGAATATTCGTTGGATCCCCTGTTTAAAGTCATAATTGCCACACTTATCTTCCCTAACACTTAGAAACTGTTCCAGTGACTTTCGTAATGTGAGTTCCTTTACCTTCTTTAAATTTAATATTTATTCCTCAGCTAGCGTCATGGTCTTAGTCTTCAAAATATAAAAACTGAAACTATCCAGAATTCCCTTGGTCTGAACTGAAGTGAAACACAGATCTCTTAATTTTGTTCTTCCACTTTCTGCTATGTTTATCTTTGCAAGTGTATTTTATATTTTACTAATGTAGACAAGGATGGAAAATATGGTACATAGAGAGGTGGATAATAGGAATTTAGAGACTGAGGGAATACATTAAGGTATTGAAGGAAACACCTGTCAGCTGTTTATGGGTAGTGTATTGACAAAGACTATTTTGTTAAATACTATTTGCAAGTGATGAGGATATAAAATATACTCAATAGTTGAAGCCGTGTAAGAATGACACTGTGTAAATATTTATAAACATAATTGACATAAGACACTTTAAAACGTGGAATTGTAGCAAAATAACATAGTACCTACGTATCCATTCTTACAATATGTATCTGTATATAGTTTATATAATATTGTTTTTTGGATATATTCCATCCGGGGACCTAACACATGTCATACAAAGTCAATAAAATCTTGCTCTTTATCTTCTTTTGTGCTTTATCAAAAGTTTTTGTTAAATTAATAAATATTTTTATTCAGATGGTACAATAATTAATGAGTCACTTATGGCTCTTGTAATCAGGGAATGAGGACAAGGTAAATATTTTCAAATCTAAACACTATTGGAGTGATTTGTCATTTTATAGGCATAGTAAAAAGAAACCATTTGATGGAACCGAATAACATTCCGAGCATCAAAATGAAGATATGGGATTAAAGTATACAGAGAACTAAAAATACACAACCAAAAAATATACTTTCTTGTCTTTGGATACGTTTCGCTGTAAGAAAAAATATTTGAATTACGTTATCTGCGGCTAAATAAATTTCTTTTAAAAGTAAAATTGTTTAGTACCTTAGATATTTGTGATGAAGCGTTACTGTATTGTGTGTTTGGTGTTTCATTATAGATTGCAGCAACGTTGGTAGAATTATCTGACAGATTAGACGATATACATCGCTTAATTATATTTAAAAGATCTAAAATAAAACAAAACATGAACTGAACTTCAATAATTATTGTTCCAGGGTACAACTATCTGTAACAACAATCTTAGCCCTTCGTTACAAATATCAAATGTGTAAACAGTATTTAGATATTTGCAACAGATATTTTAATTGCAGTAGGTATGCTGAATATTTATTTCTATTTGTATATAAAGACAAATATATTCAATAATATTTGCGTAATTTTATTGTAATATAGGCAATTTCAAGTTGGTGTTTTCTACACCACCTTATGCCCCTTCAATCCCGGGTGAAGTAGATCTTGGGGTTCCACGGTATTGCGGGTTGCATACGAGGTTACAGATACGGTGCCGTCATTTTAGCCTTTTCCTCCACCCCGCTAGTTGGCGCTGAGGTGGTTCAACAAACAACACAGTTATAATGCAGAACTAACGAGATCGGACAGCGCAACCTCCATTGATAAGTATTTAAATTAAATGATTAAATAAAACAATAAAGCTAAATTAAAGGCGAAACAATTGTAGCTCGTTTTATTAAAATAATTTTAAAACTTTAGCTTTATTGCTTTATTTAATCATTTAATATGGAGTTTCAAAAATAATGTCTGCTGTTACATTAAATATATTTCGTTTAAGGTATTTGTTAGTAATTTGTCCTGAAGTACTCCACCCAAATAATGTCACACTAGGCCATATTGTACTGGGTCTTTGACCCGGGAGTCTTACGGTACACTACAAACTATTATCACCCCGACAAGATATGATACGTGGGTAGTCGGCCATTTTGACCCAGTTAGTTATGTAAGAACCACTGAGGTATTAGAGTCAAACCCCCTAGCAAATATTATATAATATTTAGTTTAGTATAGTATAGTTTAATAATAATAATAATTTAGCATGTAAACATTCATCAATGTTGGCTGACTGAGTTTGTCTAATAGTTTAGTTCCCGGTCCTGGCTGACACTCACTGCTTCCAGGCCCCATTCAATAAGACTCCTGACACCCGCTTAGCGCCGAAAGATATTGAGATTGTTTGTCAATATTGTATAGTGTTTGTATTGATTGTAGAGATTTTATCTTTGTTTAATTTTTTTCGTAGTAATACATATGTATCCTACTATACTAAATAACCTCAAGGGACCTAATCTTCTAGATCGAGCTTAACCTTTCTTCCATGTAGGTACTCTTGGATTATATCTGACTCGTTCATATTATTATTATCAAATCTTTCTAGACCAACTCTTGTTCTCTCCTGACCCTGACACCGTTACAATATTCGAGACCTCGGGGTGTTTTTTATCCTATCGCCTCTTTATTAATATGAGAAATTTTGTAGCAATTTTATGTGACAATAAATAAATCGTATTTGTCTGTAACTTATTGAGATACTGATGTAAATATTAATACAATATTTGTATCAAGGTCAAAAAATAAACGTTAATAGAAGTTGAAAAGTAGCAGATAGTCGAGGTAACAGTACAAGTGGTGAAAGCTTATAAATATGTCACACACCAGCTGTTTAATGATTGCGGTCTCCTCTGAGACGTAGTGTGAACAGGAGATAAATGAGGCTTTGCATTCTTTATCAAATAATAGACAATATCTGTCTTGCCTAGTATACTTAGTATTGACAGTTTGGTTTGTTTACAATTGATATTAGTTTTGGCAATATATAGAAAGTGTATCTCAAAATCTGTACAAGAGAATGATTTTAATGTTGTCATTTTAAATAAGTGATTACACGTTAGTTTTGTATAAATAGTGTTGTAACATTTTCTATCCGTAAGGAAGTAAATGACATGAAGTAATATTGTCTGTTTTTATATTTAAGCAAATCATTTTAAACGTAATTTTCCTGATTAAATGTTGAGCTTGACTTATGAGAAAAATTATACAGCATAACAAACACACAGAACACAATTCTCATAAAAAAATACGCCTAAGTATCAGAAGCGTTTATAACAGTTATAGTTTGATTGGTGTAGCTCGTGTATCACTGAAGAGGACGATCTTGTCGTTGAAACGCGTCTAATACTTAGGCTTATTTTTTTATGAGAATTGTGTTCTGTGTGTTTGTTATACTGTATAATTTTCCAGTATCATATTCCATTTTCAACATGTTTTATTAGTTATATATTGTCTTAGTTTCGAGGATGACAACGATACAGGTAATTTCTAAGGAATTGGCCAATGTATGAAAGTAAAAATAAATCTGTTAGAAAGACAAGAGTAGTTAATGATCACCATAATCTAGTATCACGTAATGTAACACTAGATTCTATAAACGCAATATAGAATTGTTTTAGGAAAAGTTAAATTGTATTTGTAGGTACAGGGGACTTATCCTGTAGGGTAAGTTTGTTTATAATAGTTTCACAGGTTTTCTAAACCTCGTAATTGTATACAAAACTACTTTCTTGACATCGGTTAGGCTCTAGAAGCTCTCGTAGATGAGTGTAAGTTAAATCTGTATTTACTTCGCTCGTGACAGTTTAGTACTATCGCGGGTTTTGAAGCAGTGTGAACTCTTTACGTACGAGTCAGTACGAATCATAACTGTACGAGTGTTATATTTTCACGAGAGGTCAGGTTTCAAATTACATTTTTGACGATAGCTTCATGATTTGACAACGTAGAGTTGGTACAAGCATAATTACAAATTTAAAATTATTCAAGGTATAATAAGTTGAATAACAAACGAGGTTTTGTTTCTTTGCCAATTAATCCTGAACTCTTTTATTTATTTGAACACGGGTTTATATAATCTTCACATTGGTAGCAGATGCGGAGAAATGAGGTTTCTAGTCTGTAGTTCGACTTTTCTTAGGGAGTTGGTCTTGGTTAGACAAAAAACAAGTGGATTTTTCAAATTTTAGAAGAAGAAATAATAAAAGAAACTACTGAAATGTTCATTTATATTATGTTTGTTTTTTAATAAACATGCACATTGTAAGTTTGTTTTGGTTCGATGATTTCAAGTTTTTCATCACTTTAACGTTTGTTGGAAATTTTTGTTTGTTTGTGCAATTTAATCTACTATTCGACACAAACAAAGAATCACATTTAATAACAAGTAAATAAATTTTGACCTGATTAGATTTCTACCCGGAACTTCAGATGTAACTAAGATGTACTCCTTAATTATTAACCAGGTACTTGACCCTCCCCCGACTTCTAGCAAACTATGATAAGTAACAGAACTGTTTGATTTACTTGCTGTATAATATTGTCGATTTCAATTTGTCCGTTTTAAGATGCTTTAGAGAATACCGTAAATAGTGTAAATCTAGATTGAGAAAAATACATTTGTGGAAATTACATTCGAATTATTTTATTCACTAAAATTTGATACAACCTTTGATGGTAATCTCTCTCTCTCTCTCTCTCTCTCTCTCTCTCTCTCTCTCTCTCTCTCTCTCTCTCTCTCTCTCTCTCTCTCTCTCTCTCTCTCTCTCTCTCTCTCTCTCTCTCTCTCTCTCTCTCTCTCTCTCTCTCTCTCTCTCTCTCTCTCTCTCTCTCTCTCTCTCTCTCTCTCTCTCTCTCTCTCTCTCTCTCTCTTCTCTCTATGTTTATTATTTGAAGAGAAGACCTGATGGTTCTAACTTCCCTAAAATAAAGACCTTCATATATCTCTCTTTTCCTTATTAACTGATATTTAAACGAATTTTATTTATCAATTTATTTTTACGAAGTTGACAGCGTTGGTTATTTAAATATTTTTATGCTGTTATGTTTGTAATACTTTTTACCACAATGTTTTACAACATGGAAATCAAAAATGATAGGGTTATATTTTTGTAAATCTATTGTGAAGGAAAACTAGTAATTTTTATTCGGTGTAACAATTCCTCGTACAAAATAAGTAATAATTACTCTCTAAAAAAAAAACTTAATTACTTAGATTTTCCCACATTAAATAATATTCAATGGTTACTGTATCAGTTACTTAATGGCATTATGTTTTATTTACTGTGCATTGTTTTCACTTGTAAAATAAATATATTTCTATGAAATATATCCTCCAAAAATTCTAACTTTACCCTGAAAACGATATGCTATAAGATTATTTTAAAACATTAATTTCTGTATATTTAAAGACCAAAAACCTTTTGGTTTTCATCCCTTAAAAAAAAAGAGAAAATAAAGACCTCTAGCCGTCAAGTACTCTCACAGAGTCCAGGTTAGAAGAGTTGCTTAAGTGAGACTGGATAAAAGAGATGGACCTAATCTATGATAACATGAAACAAGTTGTAGATTCAGATAACTTCCCTCGGGACTTCCACACCCTTACACACTGTAATGGGAACAAAATGGTTATAAATATTTTAAAAGAGTAGAGCTTTGGTGATGACACAAATTCCTAAGGGATCTTTATTGTAATTTTTTCTTACCACTGAGCTTATTATTTACACGGACTCATTGCTTCCGACCTTTTATATAACTAACAAATCATGTCAATACAGTGGTTTTAGTATCCACATATGCCGCGTCAAGTTTAAGTTATAATTATTACAATCGTAAAATTAATAAAGATGTCTGTGCGTACAAATATAAATACCTTATTTATACGACTACTAATGTTGAAAGAATAAAATAAAAATAAAATTAATATATAAAAATCTTGAACAAATCATCGCCATTGTATAGTTTATTTTTTAGAGGTAGTTTCAGGATATAAATTGAGGAAGTTAAACTTGCCACAACAAGGCAGAGATGGTGTTATAAATCCTACACACTCCACTCTGTCTCTTCCCTGCCTCCAATAATACTGCTGCCTACAACTGAAATAAATTACTTTTATGTACAAAGTTTATTTACTATTTTACATCATAACGTAATAAAATTACTTATAGAAAAAATATTATGTAGGTTTTGAATTAAAGTTGTATTATGACATAACGCACACAAAATATAGTGAAACGGAAAGAAAAAACGTGAGTTATTATGTAGAAAGGTATATTGTAAAAGAGATATAATTTTGTTTTACCTTTTCTAACAATTTTATTTGCAGGTATTGAATATACTTCAATATATGAGATTTACTATAATATAAGAGTAATTAAATTTGCTTAAAAGTATCTATGTAGATATGGCCTAAAATACTTACACTTATAGGTACGTAAAGTAAAAAGTGTACCTCTGAAGATGATAGCAGAGCTATCGAAATGCACATAAGGTAATATAAACGCATTATACAGTTTTGTGTAGTTGTGTTATTTTGTGGTTTATGGTTTTTCCTTGTTCATATACAGTCAACACAGTGCTCTAGTGATTTGTTTATGTAAATATAAGTGATCTCATAAAATTACTTATATAAATATGTCTTTGGCAAGACATTTATCGGTAAATATATGATTTTTTAATTTTATTTACAAAATATTTTTATTTATTTTCAAAGTGTCCTCATTAGAAAACGGCTAAAGTTTATAACTAGGATTCGTCCCTTGCTGAATGTAGAGGGGAAATTCTAAGTTTGTTTGTTTCTCAAAGTTTGAAGACAAGAACTACAACTTCATTACTTATACATTCATGAATCTTTGTAACTCACACAATCACGAAAGAGAAATTGGTAAAACGTACATTAAAAATGTACAAAAAAATTGATTACATTATAAATTATGATTTCATATATATTTTGTGGATATGCACATAACTTCAACCTCTCCATTTGTTTTTATTTTAAATATATTTCAACATATCAAATCAAATATATGTGTATATTTATATAAACAAAAATTATTATAATTAACAAATATTTACATTTTGAAAATATACATTTTACCAATATATACCGGGTGTTCAAAAAGTCTGGAAACCCCTTAATATTATTTTTTTAAATAAACACAGAACAATGAAACTCTAGGATTACGTCTTCACTGTAGTTACTGACTTTTTGGTCATATTAACTGTCGTTTCTATTTCGATGAATTTCTACGACGTGTTTCGGGATGTAATCCCATTATCAAATTATTCACTTTGTCATGTTGACATAAATGCTAAAACACAAAATAAAATACTAAACACGTACACTTTAAAAACATTTTATAATATACATATTTAAAAATGAGCATACCATGAACCTACGGGACGGTGTACACTGAATACAATTGTCAAGCGCTAACAATTTTTAAAATGTTTTTAATCTGTACGTGTTGTGTATTTTAGTGTTTTACGCAAATGAAATTTAAGCTATTTATTCAATAACTGTTTCGTTTACAAGTAAAGTTAACACGCCTAATTCAATTCTCAGTTTTCTTTCATATAATTAATTGTCCAAGTTTTATTATTAAAAAAGTTAAAACATAAAGAATTGCAAAGCTTTAAAACTCTTCTAATAATGATTAGAAACGCAAATGTTTTCTACAACCTACAAATCTGTTAAACTTAGGCTGTAAACTTTTCTTTTTTTTTTAATGTCCTAATCAGACATTGGTATTCTTTTTATTACTTAGTCATCGGTATTAAAGTATTAATTATATTTAGGATGATTTATTACTTATATTTTATAAACATCTGTTACAATATGTTATTTTATAATGATTGAATGTTGCAACTGTCGATTTTACATAGTTGAGAAATAAAATAAATAAAAAATGTTTCATTAAATTTCTACGACTTCAAACTTTCCTAATAAAAAATATTATTAAACAAAGACCAGAGCACTGTGGTGACAATATATACAGATACACTTTCAAAAGTCCCTTACCACACTTGGGAATAAACAAAATAACAAAATACAAAAATTTTTGTCAAAAGTAAAATGTTTATTCCTATTAGACCCTTATAGCTATTACAACAACAAAGTTGTCATCTTCAGAGGGAATCTTAACAAAGACTAAATTAAAACTATATAAGGGTCTAATAGGAATAAACATTTTACTTTTGACAAAAATTTTTGTTTTTTGTTTTTTTGTTTATTCCCAAGTGTGGTAAGGGACTTTTGAAAGTGTATCTGAAAAAATATTATGTTAATTTTAGTTAAACGATTTTTGTTAATATATTTGTGGTACTTTTATGATGATTTAAAGTAAAATCAAATCAAATGTGTACAACATAAATCTGTAGTGTAATCTTTCTCTAAGTTCTAAATCTGTAAAATCAACTACTTCAAAAAACAAACAATACTTTATAACAGCTCAGCATCAACATGGTAATATCCGATGTATGATATGAAGAGTACATAAAACCTTATCATTCTCATGTCAACAATAAAAAAAAAAAAAGGTATTTTCTGTTGGTGAGCCGTTAACACCAGGGTATCATTACCCAAAAATATCAATTGACTGGTATTTTGTTCGTAAATGACTACAGCATTAATAATCAACGTAAGGTTTGTAGAAAGGTTAAAAAGATATTTTTATTACAATATGTGATAAACAAACCTATTGTCTTCTACGATATCTGCATTGTATAAACTCATTAGAGAGGCATCACAAATATATAAAGGCATCGCAAAATGAAATACTCAATATAAAATATGAAAAGAGCACGTATTACATAAAAAATATTGTATCATAGATTTATGTAACATTGCTAAACTAATATACGAAAGTATGTATTTTTTTCACTTTAGTGAACACTTACTCTATACTTTTGATTACTTGGAAACTTGTATAACTTGCTGCGATCATTGACTAACCATCTCAAATCAGACCCGAGCGAGTGTTTGGCGCCAAACATGACGAGACATTGAAAGTTTTACGCACCATGTCCTAACTTCGCATAACCCTTGTCAATTTAGTTGCTGTATTTGTATAAACAAGTTATATGGATCTGTCAGTTTAGAGGTTATTCTCAATATTTAGGTTATGTTTCATTGCATTTTACTTCAACATTTTAACACGTTTCAAGTTGTCAAATATGAAATTTGTAAACAAACTTTCTACGCTTATTATCTCTAACACTCTTTTTTTAGGATGAAAAAAAATTCAACTAAAATTCCATTAAATTAGTCTACATATAAAGTCTTTATTAATGTATTTTAACTTAGGAGTTTGTACCACTTAATTAATATGATTTATTATGCTCAGAGACTGAAATGTGTCCATAATTTATTATCCTTTAAATATCTGTAAGACAAATTCAAATTTGTTAGTTCATTAGTAAAATGTATTCAAATATATTTACCTTTATATTCAGATACAATTATTTATCCTATTTCAACTTACTAATTATATAATTTAAGCTCTAAAACAACATGGATATTGGGGTAACTGTTATTCTTTGAATGATCTTCTACTACAAATATTGTTTGTTGTTTCAATAAACTATTGTACGTGATGATTTATCCACTTTCAAGACAAATAATTATGAGTATGTCTACTCAAAGCTCAGCTGTCCGGTATCTGTGCCGGGTTAATTATATAGAGATGCATTTTGTGGTACTAAGTTACAATTAAATTGTATATTAATAAATCACCTTGTATAGTACGTCTTGTGGATTCAGTCGATTTCTGTATTATGACGTTTCAGATTCGTAACTCCATCATCAGATATCCGTTGAATTATTCACTCTGAAGAGCTCGTTGCACATTAAAACCAACCTCTTGCCCAACGTCAAAGAATATATTCAAGAAACACAACATCTCTCTTTCGTTCAGTACAAACAATAGTATATTCTTATCTTAAGAGTAGAACTGATACCCCCTATGGAAAAATATTCCGGAGTATACAAAATAAATTGTCCAGATTTCAACAAACCGGGAGAACGTTTAAAGACAGCAATTAAGAACATCTTTCCAATTATAAATCCAACATTACCAATTCCAATCATGCAGGCCAGGGTGTACACTTAGTGAAAGAAATGATTGTTTTAATTATTTTTGAGTTAGTGTAAGTGTTATTTATTGTAAACATTTTAACGTGCAATGAGCTCTTCAAAGTGAAAAATTAAACGGAAATCTGATGATGGAGTTACGACTCTGAAACATGTTATAATATAGAAAGTTACTGAAGTCACAAGGCGGACCATACAAGGTAATTTATTATTATAATTGTATAGAGTATGTCATAATTTTCCATACCACAAAAATAAATATTTACAATAATTCGTAATGTGAATTTTAGACAAAGTGTCGAAAATAATTTAAGATATTAAATACTTGAATACAGCCTAGTATGTACAGTTTAAGCGTTTTATTATTCTTTAAATACAACCTGAGTGACGTCACTTGACACCAACATGGGTGTTCTACGAAGTAATACGTCATAAGCCAATTCATAGAAAAATGTTTTGAGCTTGGTGTGCACTACTCTGGTTTTAAGTTGTAAACAAAATTGCCACAACATTTGAAAAAGGGAGAAACTATTGTTGCTTGAAAGCTTTGCAGAGGTACTTGACCTAAAGGGTATTTTGATCGGTTATGAATATTCAGAGCTGTACATATTATGTACAAAATGTCTGTATTATTTATAAATGTGTTGTCATATTTATTTATATTACTGTATATTGTGAAATAATTTATATGTATTGAATTTTATTTATATTATGACAATCCAAGTGTATACTTAAGCCTTGCTGAAATGCATTCCTAATTGGGGGAATAAATACATTACAATATAGTCTTACAACTCTGATAGAAACGTGTAACTAAGCAAGAATAAGTATATTTGTTTTAAAACAGTTAAATGATTTTAAGACAGATGATATGAAAAGAACTTTAATGAGTAAATCAATTGAAAAATGGTTTTGAATAAAAACACAAATGGTTTTATATAATTTTGTATTTTATAATTACATGAAAAAGTGTAGAACCAGCTGGGACTGTAGGGCATGTCAACCCTGTAGAGTAATACAACACTTTTTTTTATCTAATACTTACATTAAATTATAAACTATCCCTATGAAATATGAACATTAAAATTATGTATGAAAATGCCTTTCACAATGTAGAAACACAGTGAAAATTCCAAAACTCATAATGCATTTAAGATATTAAAAATTATGACTCTAATCAACAAGTTTAATTTTGAAAGTATTTTACTAGCTGTGGTAAATTTGAACAAAACTAACAACGTTTTGGACATTTTGAAATCATTTTCCGAAAACAACTACTACACAGAACAGAAATTTAAAATAACTATATGTTTGCCTACGCGCGTCAACAATTTATAAATCTATTGTATATTAATAAAAATGAACAAAAAATTATAATACACTATGGTCTGTTAGATAGACATACTTCAACATATTTGAGCAAACAAAATATAATAAATATATAGGTTACAAAGCATGAGCAAATGTTAGAATTAATTAATAAATTCCAAACAATTTTGTTCTCTTGATCTTTTGCCTTAAAACTTAATTATACATTTTAAAACTAAAATATCAATCCACATTAACACTAATATTTCCACAGGTAAATCTTTTTAATAAATTTACTTCAATTTAAACCTGCTTTTCGTTACTTAATATATTGAAAGTTAAAATACGAGAAACGTATTAATTCAGAGTTATTCCTAATAACTTCTATTGAATTAATAATTTTACATACAACAACTTTGAGCAACAGTCTGCACGTGTTTCTCTAAATCTCCTGATTATTGGTTTATTGAGTGAGAATATTCTCTCACAGTCTTTCCTGTTATGTACAGACAGCTTATATGTATTATCGATAGGAATAGCGATTTCAAAGTTAAACTTTGTGTAAATATGTTTACCTCATAAAGTTATAAATAAATTTACGTTTAATAGTTTCTTCTGTAAAGTAAATTCAATCATCTAATTTCGTGTTAACTTTTATTTCCTTTCGTTGTTGAAATATTAAAAACTTTTCCATCTTCATCGTCTTAAAAAAAACATAACAAAAAATAAAAGAACATAAAATAAACACCAGGGTCGGAAGAGAACAAGAAATGGTCAAGGTAGACCTGATAAGAAAGATAAAAGAAGAGTATCTAGCCTTAGAAACATGAAAAAAAAATCTGTTTGTCCCTCAGGATTGAACGCTCGTTCTCACTTTAGTAAGCCCCTGAGGGCGTAATAATAGTATTGATAACTGAGAGCGTTGGACGTTAAAATAGGAAAAAATTATAAGTCTTTTGTTTACCCACTCATGAGAGACTGAAGTTATAAAGTCACTAAGTAAATATTAATTAGCTCTGAAATACGCATAATTTCAATTTGCCTAAAGGGTTGTTTTAGCCTTTCTCTGTGCACAGTCTCAATGACCTATGGGATTACTACAGTCTTTTAAACCCTAAAATATACATTTTCTGCTTTGTGTGTAGGCCTACTTCATAATTTGAATTGTATAATACGCTAATTATAATTATAATGTAATTTCGTTATTGCATATAATACATAATACATATACAGGGTGTTACAAAAAGGTTGGGCTAGCAATGCATTTTCATATTCTATGTGTGATTCTAAGCTGAAAATGAAGAATAATTTTTTTTTTCAATTTCCACTTTGTTTAGCAGTTAGACGCCATTTTTTTTTTTTTTTTTTTACAAAAACTCACTGTAACTCTGGAAAAGTTAAGATATCGAGTTTAAATTTGGAATAAGCATTTTGTATGTTACGATTTACAAGTGTACAAAGCACAAAGAATTTATTTTTATAATTTTTAAAACTGGCGGCTGTTACACATTTTTAAAGTGGAATATCTTGAAAACCGTTATCTTTACAAAAAAATGTACAAGAGACAATATATTTTTATTTTTTAACAACAGACACAATACTTTTTTTGTAGTTTCAGTAGGCCAAAGGATAAACGAGTTATCGACAAAAAACTAAAAACATAATTTCTTGGTAATTGTCTACAACAACCAAAATTAGCCTAAAAGCCATCTTTTTTTTTTTTAATTTAACAATTTTATTAGTTATTTTTGTAGCGAGCTACACAAACAATATGGCGTCTAGCTGCTAAACTAAGTGGAAATTGAAAAAAAGGCAAATTTTGTTAAGTTCCTTTGTATTTATAACTATTTATTATAGAACTTATTTATGCTTATAAACTCATACATAGTTCGAGAACGAGTGTAGCAATCAGTACTTGGATCTATATTTTTACGCGTAGTCTTGGGTTAGATCTTTCCTTTTTTATCTTTCGTTTTCACTCCTCTTTTGACCAATCGTTGTACTTTATCTCACCCAACGGTATTTGGAGTATT